>CAUYON010098560.1:0-17699 GCA_963573935.1 Arctocebus calabarensis | reverse complement strand
TCATAGCTCACAGCAACCTCCAACTCTTGGGCTCAAGTGATCCTCTTGCCTCAGTTTTTCTATTTTTTTTTTTTTTTGAGAGAGAGCCTCAAGCTGTCACCCTGGATAGAGAGCTGTGGCATCGCAGCTCACAGCAACCTCCAGTTCCTGGGCTCAAGCGAGTCTCCTGTCTCCAGCTCCCAAGCAGCTGGGACTACAGGCGCCCGCCACAACGCCCGGCCAGTTTTTGGTCGCAGCCGTCATTGTTGTTTGGCGGGCCTGGGCTGGATTCGAACCCACCAGCTCAGGTGTACGTGACTGGCGCCTTAGCCCGCTGAGCCACAGGCGCCGAGCCAGTTTTTCTATTTTTAGTAGAGATGGGTCTCACTTTTTGCTCATGCTGGTCCCAAACCCATGAACTCAAGCTATCCACCCTCCCTGGCCTCCCGGAGTGCTAGGATTACAGGCATGAGCACAGCGCCCAGCCCACATATTTTAAAACCTAAATTCCAGGAAGAACTTTTAGAACCTAGGTAAAAAGGGTTATTGAATAGCGTTAAGAATACTGGGAGTTTTATGACTTTAGAAGTTTTGAGAATTTCTTGCCTAGGAAGGACAATGTATGAACAATAGATTTTATAGCTTTTGACAAATGCACTTGGTGAGAACTAATTAGGAAGGGCTCTGCTTTTTCTAGGCTGAGAAGAGTGATAGTGAAATGTTCTAAGACATCCAATGTTTTTGCCTTTGTTTTTTTTTTTTACATACAGGGTCGCCCACGCTAGAGTGCAGTGGCATCGTCCTAGCTCACTGTAACTCTAAACTCTTGGGCTCAAGCAATCCTCCTGCCTCAGCCTCCCAAGTAGCAGGGACTATAGGTGCACACCACCATGCCCAGCTAATTTTTCTGTTTTTTGTAGAGACAGTCTCACTCTTGCTGAGGCTGGTCTCAAACTCCTGGCTTCAGTGATCTTCTTGCCTTGGCCTCCCAAAGTGCTAGGATTACAGGTGTAAGCCCCCCTGCCTGGCTGGGCCTTCGCTCTTATTTCCTTTATTCACAAATACCTACTAGGTGCTTGGTGTGCTGCAATGGATGTTTAAGGACAGTAAATCATGGTGGATATGACATGCACAGTCCAGCAAGGGACATAGCATGATACTCTCGTGGATGTGAAGATATAGTGTATGTACAAGATGCCATTAGAATGTGGAAGAGGGAGTCACCACCTCCACAGGCCTGGGAAGGAATGGGTTCCCAAAGGAGCTGGAATAGGGGGTGTTTGAGGTGGGTCTCGGTGAAAGAGAGAATGTTGATTAGGTAGGGAAGAGGAAGTGAGGGTGGCATAGGAAACAACCGGAAATGGGATGACGGCTGCCAAATGCTAAGAGCAGGGAGCCAAGTGGTGTTTGTGGTGTAGCATGTAGAAGGTCTGACAATTAAGTTTGCACACTCATCGTAGAAGAAGTGCTACATACCTCATTGCTGACATCACTAGGTCACCTTTGAAGTACTCCCTTGGGAAGCCACGCACAGATGCCAGCACCTTGTTCACCTTTCAAAACAATTTTGGAATTCTTTTCCTGGAATGACCATTGGAGCAGTTGTTATATGGCACACAAAATGCAACAACAATAATGAACGCCACTCAGCAAGAGTGGTGCCACCGCACATCAACACGACACAGCTGTGAGACAAAGATATACCAAGTTATGAAACCTTACCAGGTTGTTTGTCCGTGCTGCCAGCAAAAACAGTGGCACTTTTGTGAACTTAATTGTCAGCCCTTGTATGTGTATGTGTATGTTGGGGGGAGGACGGCAGAGATAATGTTGGGTTGGCTTGGAAAGGGCCAGGAGCTCATCCTGAGGAATTTGGCCTTCATCTGGGCTCTGCCTTCTATTTGATAATTTACTTTAAAGCACTTGAGAAATTCAGTGTCAACTATATGATGTATTTAACCATACTTCAACTTTTCTCAATACCCTAGGTAGAGTCAGTCTGCACGCTAGGTGTGGTTAGTTTGCATTTAAAGAATCTAAATCATGAATCTGCACTTCAAAGTTGGTTACCCAAGAATTTCAAACAATTTGGCAAGTACTCAAGCATAAGGTTTTGTTAACTGAGGCCAGGCGAGGTGACTCACGACTATAATCCTAGCACTCTAGGAGGCCAAGGTGGAAGGATTGCTTGAGCTAAGGAGTTTGAGACCAGCCTGAGCCAGGGTGCGACCCCTGTCTCTAAAAATAGCCAGGTGTTGTGGCGGGCACCTGTAGTCCCAGCTACTTGGGAGGCTGAGGCAAGAGAATCATTTGACAAGAGTTTGAGGTTGCTGTGAGCTATGATGCCACCGCACTGTACTGAGGGTGCAAAGTGAAACTCTGGCTCAAACGAAAAACAAGTTTTGTTAGCTGGTATAGAGGATGTTAGAAATAAGATACATGATTGGGTAGAAAGGTTACACTCACAGCACTCCGGCTCTGGAGCACTACTGGTTTGAGTGTTCTCTTCCCAGAGGAGGCAGACACTGGCCCAACCAGGAGGTGAATGACTCCACTCCCAGACTGTTGCATCCTCTCAGAGTGACCCAGCCACACAAGATGCTTGGCCTACCTCTCACTAGTGGAGGCTGCAGATGTTTGGGAAATAACCTGTCAATTGCTGCATTAGTCAATTTCCTGATTGCCTTCGGTCACCTTGTGACAACCTGGTCAGCAGTGGCGCCCACTAGAGATGATCCAAGTCTGACAGCAGCAGGGCAGTATTGTGGAAATTCTACTCTGGGGAAGGGCAGCAGGGGGAGTTGAACAGTGAGACCCTGCTGGATTCGATTTTAAATCCAACTCTCCACTAACCTGATTTTTGCATCCTTGCTTTTCTTCCTCTTCCCCCTGTAGATTTAAAAACTACCCACATTCTGGCAATACTCGTTCGGGTGGTATAGGGGGATAGGGTAGTGTTAGAATGGCAGGGTAGATCCAGGTAGCCAAAATAAAGAGAGCAAGAGCAAGGGAAGTTTTATTTTAACGACCTGGTTAGCAGCTGGGCCCTGCCCTGGTGTAGGCACTGTGGAAAGCATGGCCCCTGTGTTTTATACATGACTTTGAGGAGTATCAGCTGCTTCTTGGAAGTCTCCCAGGGACTTAACTAACTCTTTTCTCAAAACAGCTCCCCTACAAGGTCTTCAAAATAACCCACCAGCAAGGTCTTTCTTTTTTTTGAAACAGAGTCTCACTCTATTGCCCTGGGTAGAGTGCTGTGGCATCATAGCTCACTGCAAACTCAAACTTTTTTTTTTTTTTTTTTGCAGTTTTTTTGGCCGGGGCTGGGTTTGAACCTATGTTATATGGGGCCAGTGCCCTACTCCTTGAGCCTCAGGCGCCACCCCAGACTCAAACTCTTGAGCTCAAGTGATCCTCTTGCTTCAGCCTCCTGAGTAGCTGGGACTACAGGCTCCCGCCACAATGCCCAGCTATTATTTTCTATTTTTATTAGAGACTGGGTCTCAGTCTTGCTCAGGCTGGTCTCAAACTCCTGAGCTCAAGCAATCCACCTGCCTCAGCTTCCCAGAGTGCTAGAATTATAGGCCTTGAGCCACTGTGCTTGGCTAGTAAGGTTTTTTCTTTTTCTTCCCTTTTTTCAAATTAATGTGAGGGTATAAACAACCAAGTCATAATATTTGAAATATTGAATTTGTTAGGCAGAATCCCTCTTGTAGTTATGTTCTGCAAGGTCAGAAGGTGTAAGGTCTTAATAACGCTCCACCTGCAGGGTCTTAATCAGCATCATTCCCATAATAGTCCAGGTCAGCCTGACCCAGGCCAGTCCAAAATAGCCTAACAACATCCGTCCTCTGCCCTGCTCCATAGGTACCTAACAGTAGGGGTGGGCAGCAGGGTGTGGGGACTTTGGAAAATCTTCTTGGGTGGTTCTGCTAGATCTACCCCTGCTTCCTCCAGGTGCAATTTAAGGGATAGGTAACTTAGGAGTAAGGGAATGAAATCAGGGCTAAGGAGAGAGGACAGGATTTTTTTTTTTTTCTGTGAGACAGAGTGTCACTCTGTCACCCTGGGTAGAGTGCCATGGCTTCAGTCTAACTCATAGCAACCTCAAACTCTTGGGTTCAAGTGTTCCTCCTGAGCCTCCTATGCGTACAGGTGCCCACCACAGCACCCAGGTAATTTTTCTAGTTTTTGTAGAGGTGGGGTCTTGCTCTGGTCAGGCTGGTCTTGAACTCCTGATGTCAAGTGATCCTACTGCCTTAAATAGCCACGTTGAAAAGTCACACTGTATTCTTTTGCTTCATTTTCAAGTTTGGGAATTTTTTGTTTAATGTGAAAGTAAAATAAATAATGGCCCCAGGTGATTTAAATCCAAAAACAATGTGAAGTCTGGTTTCTTTGTCAAAAAACTATTGCTTCCAAAAAAAAAAAAAAAAAACAAAAAAAAAAAAACCAAAAAAACCCCATTTCTTCTTTTTTTTTTTTTTTTTACCTTCCTTAGAGTTCATGGCTCATGGGTATCTGAGTTACACAGTATAATTTCATCAGTACTTTTCTGTTGTCATAGAGCATGCTTATTGTGCTCTATACAGAAATAGAACACTTTGATCGAACATGTAAGCATCAGTTAGAGATAAATCTTTGGTAAAGGATGAGAGGTAAAGGTAAAACAAGTCCCTGCCGGCAGTCAGTGGCCCTCTTATCTAGAAAGAGAGTATACACACACTGACAAACAGATGGTGTGTGTGATAGAAAAATCAGACCTAACCAGGGGTGTAAGGGAGAGAGGGTCACTCCCACCCCCAGACTATATCTATTAGCCTCAGAAAGAAGGTTTATTGGTAAATGGGTTGAATACTATCTCCCCAAATTCACGTCTGTCTGGAACTTTAGAATGGTGGCCTTATTTGGAAATAAGGTTTTTGCAGATGTGACTAGCTAGGTTAAGATGAGGTTATACTGGATTCAAATGGGCCCTAGTGCAATGACTGGTGTTTTTATGAGAAAGGGGAAGATTTAGACAAAGACATGTGGGGGAGAAGGCAATGTGATGATGGAGGCAGGTATGGGAGTGATGCAGCCACAAGCCAAGGAATGCTGAGGAACAACAGGAGCTTCTGGAAAAAAAAAGAACCGTGGCTCTGCCAGAACCTTGATTTCAGACTCCAGAACTGGGAGAGAATAAATACTGAAACCACCTAGCTTGTGGCAGTTTGTTACAGCAGCTCTAGAGAATGATGGCAACTGGTGGAAAGGTACTGTGTAGGTCACAGCATTGAAGGCAGAGCTGAAGAACCCAGCCTTCAGATGTGCAGGATGGGGCACTCCTGAGAATCTCAACAGCCAGGGGCTGGTGCACTTACTCTTCATGGGTCAGCGGTGAGGCCATCAGGTACAATGACCTTTGAACCTTGTGTACCTTGCTCAAGAGACTCTTAACTCTCAGGAGAGAGACTCAGACCCAGCTTATCTGTTCCTTTCCCGGTAGCCAGACAGGAACCCATGGAGTGGAGAATGGATAATTTACCAAAGAAAGAGACACCATTCAGGTGAAAATAATAGGTGACCACTATGCTGGTGAAAGTAAAGTCCCTTTTGTAAGAAGAAATTGTCCTGTTGAAAGTTTCTTTACAGATATTGAAAAAGATTATCCTGGCAGCTGTGTGCTCAATGGTTTGGAGCAAGACTGGCTAGTCAGCTAGTAATACCAACTAAATGCAATGTTAGGGGAGTACAGAGGAGTTTGTCCTGCTGGAGCAGTTTTACAAAGGAAAGAACACTCTTGTATTGTACTCAGTGGTATCTTAATATTGATTTTCAAGGGTGTGTGGGGAAATTGAGAAAAATGTCTCTCTTTTCTTTTCTTCTTTTATTTTTTTTGAGACAGAGTGTCACTCTGTCACCCAGGCTAGAGTACCATGGCATCATCATAGCTCACAGCAACCTCAAATTCTTGGGCTCGAGTGATCCTCCTGCCTCAACCTCCTGAGTAGCTGAGACTACAGTTACACACCACTACATCCACTAGTTTTTTTCTTTTCTTTTTTTTTTTTTTTTTAGTTTTTCTATTTTTCAATAGAGATGAGGTCTTGCTCTTGCTCAGGCTGGTCTCGACTCCTTAGCTCAAGCAATTCATCCGCCTCAGCCTCCCAGAGTGTTAGGATTACAAGTGTAAGCCACTGTGCCTGGCTGTAAATGTCTTTATTTTCATACTCCAACTATTTCTCCTTAATTTTTGACGTCTTTTTGACATCTTAAGAATTTGAAAGGATATCTTTTGGCTATTTGTCTACTCAAATATGAGAAAAATTATCAAGTGTTAATTTTCACTGTTTTGGGGTGGTGTGAGGAGTGCGCTATTTTCCTTTACATGAGAGGAAATCTACTTAGAGAACCCAAGCTCAGAAGACAAGAGTACAAATGTTTCCTATGTTCCCAAGATCTGTGGGAAAGAAACAGGATCTGTAGAGCCCAAAATGACCATTAGGGGTTACATTTCCTCACTGTCACAGGCAGTAGGCTGCCCTGACGTTGGGAAGTGCGTGGGGTGGAATTGTCCAGACTGACGAGGAACAGGGGCCCGAACCTTATCCTGTTGCTTTAGAATTCCCCTAGCATCTGACATTTGGCTATTGTGTCCTGCTCATTTGTAGAGAATAGCTCTGATCTTGACAATAGTGGCCAGACATTCTGGGACCAACTATTCCTGGAAGGAAAGAAAAGTAGTCACACTGGCTGCATGTGTGAGAAGTGGATGGATGGGATGGAATATGTCTTAGTTGGTGTGGGCTGCTATAATAAAAATAGCATAAACCAGTTATATGCTATTTAAAAATAGCATATAACAGGGGTATAAGAGAGAGAGGGTCACTCCCACTCCCAAACTATATATATATTAGCCTCAGAAAGGTTTATTGGTAAATGGGTTGAATAGTGTCTCCCAAAAGGAAAAGAAAATATGCATTTTCAAAATATGCATTAACTTTTGTGTTTGTGGTTTATAAACAACAGAAGTTTATTGCTCACAGGTCTGAAGGCTGGGACAATGCTTATTGAGCCCAATGGGTTTCAAATATGTAACTTGAAATGCATCTTAAAAAATTATTACTATTATTATTATTATTAATTTATTTTTTTGAGACAGAGTCTCACTATGTTACCCTCGGTAGAGTTCTGGGGTGTTATAGCTCACAGCAACCTCAAACTCTTGGCCTCAAGCCATTCTCTTGCTTCAGTCCCTAGTAGGTGGGGACTATAGTCACCCACCACAAGCCCAGCTATTTTTTGGTTGCAGTTGTCATTGTTGTTTAGCAGGCCGGGCCTGGGTTTGATCCCACCAGCCTTGGTGTATGTGGTGGGTGCCCTACCCACTGAGCTATGGGCACCGCCCCCCCAAATTATTTTATTAATATTTACGCAATCCAGATTTTAGTGCATCAAACCACAGAAATATTTTTATTCAAATTCCTCTGTTTTTAATGCTTTATAGTTTTTAGCCATGGCAAATAAATGCCCGGTTACCATCCTTAGCTCTAATAGACCAAATTTAAAGTAATGCAAATTATATATGCCATCATTTAAAATGATCCATGTGATAAAACAAATTTCTAACATTCTTATTAGATTAAGAACTTTATTTTAAAAATAGGTGAACATTGTTGAAAAAAGTATTTCTAATTTATATCAGCCACTCTTATTAAGGTTTCCCAGCTCTTTTGCTTGTATGTCTTTCACAATTTTTGTCCTGCCCATAACCTTTATGCTCCTGTCCCACTTCATCTCTTGAGCTTCTGTGCCTTAGGGGAGCCTTGAAAGTCAGCAGATGGCCCTGTAGACAGCTGTGCCCCAGTGCTTCACGCACATGTGCCCATGGCCTTAAGTGACCTTCAGCCTCCTCCAGGCTGCGCCAAATGCCTCCTCGTTCGTGTTCCTTCTCTCATCAGTCACCCAGTGTTCTCAGCTCTGCCACATTACCTTTGGTCACTGCAAGAGTCACTGCAAACCTTGGCTTGGTGGGCCTGATCATGTGAATTCCAGCTAGGAGAGGGTCAGGTTACTTACCTCCTAACTTATCAAAAAAAGCTGAATGTACATGCTGGTTTTTCTTCCTCTGAAGGCCCCTAAAACTCAGATCAATGGAATTGGTGGGCCTGTATATTTCAGACCATAAGGTAGGGGGTGGTTACAATTTATAATTCTTTTGCTCTGTGTTACCCACTTCAATGTATGGGAAAGTGAACCATACAGTATTTCTGAGACTCTGCTAGCAGATGGGATCTTTTTCATCAACAAATTAAAAAAAAAAAGTGTTTGATGAATAATACATTAAATTTTTTTTACATTGATTTTTTTCCCCCTCCAAATTCCAAAAAAATGTTAACCAGCTGAATAGCAGATTTACGGGAGGAAAATCCCAGTCCTTTGCTATCAATCCATGGTAAAAACAAAAAAAGAGCTTACAGAACTCTTGTGGTGTCACTGCTCTGTGGCTACTGAATCAAATATGTCACTGGGGAAAGTCATCAGATACTTGTCTACTGAGAAGTGTCTTTCATGCTGTGAGTGTAACCTGTATTACCAGTCCAGTTAGATTGGATAGATACAGAAAGGAAAAAGCATTGCTTTTACGGCAACATGTCCACGATCTTTTTAGAAGCAAATCAGCACTAAACTTGCAAATTACCTGCCTAGAGGCCTCTGTCTATACTCTCATATTAATCTAAAATAATTAAGAAAAAAGTCTAAGTAAATAATTTGTAAATAATGATTCATTTTGTTAATGTTATAAAGACTTGGACAAAGCTTCTAAATTTCATGTCTTATCTTTTCCCCCATGATAGTATATCAGTTTGGAGTTCAGTTAGGATTAACAAGCCATCTTTCTTTTTCTTTTTTTTTTTGTTTTGCCTTCAATCCAGGGACAGATTGGAACAAGCCATTTTTTTTGTTATTTGTGAGAAACTGAAACACCTGGGGGAAAAAAAGGAAAAGAAAATTATTATGAGGCAAAGTATGCATTAACTTTTGTGATTGTGGAGAACAATATGTAGCTGAAAATTGGATTGGTAAACTGTGCAGCTATGAACAAGCACATTTGGGTACTTTGTCTCCCTCAGCCTCTGTATCTTCACTTAATTAGAAGCTGGATGACATCAGAGGTTTTCAAACATTTTTTGCAGAGGTTTAAAATGTTATGGGAGACAGCTCTGCCTGTATTACAAGTGCTACTGAGGCCTGGAGTTCAAGACCAGCCTGGGCAACATAGCAAGACCCTATTTGTCTCTACTAAAAAAAAATGTTGTGTATGACTTTATTTATTTATTTATTTATTTATTTATTTATTTTAGACAGAGCCTCAAGCTGTCACCCTGGATAGAGTGCCGTGGCATCACAGATCACAGCAACCTCCATTTCCTGGGCTCAAGCAAGTCTCCTGCCTCCGCCTCCCAAGTAGCTGGGACTACAGGCGCCCGCCACAACGCCAGGCCATTTTTTGGTTGCAGCCGTCATCGTTGTTTGGTGGGCTCGGGGTGGTTCAATCCCACCAGCTCAGGTGTACGTGGCTGGCACCTTAGCCCGTTGAGGCACAGGCGCCGAGCCTATTTATTTATTTTTTGAGACAGAGTCTCATTTTGTCATCTTCAATAGAGTGCTGTGGCATCACAGCTCACAGCAACCTCAAACTCTTGGGCTTAAGCAATTCTCTTGCCTTAGCCTCCCAAGTAGCTGGAACTACAGGCACCCCCCACAGCGCCCAGCTATTTTTTGGTTCTGGTTGTCATTGTTGTTTGGTAGGCCCAGGTTGAATTTGAACCCGCCAGCTCCAGCATATGTGGCTGGCGCCCCAGTCGCTGGGTAATAGGCACTGAGCCTGTGGTGTGACTTTAATTTGTAAGGTCAGTATTGAATACTTACTTATGAAGCAAATATCTGAGAATAATTAATGATACTTTGAAGAATGCAAACACTTGAAATTGCAGGTAAAGATGACAGTTATTGATTCAAAATGCAATTTCTATCCGCATTTTGATTGCACAATATGGAGAAAATTCTGTCATATAGAATAAATGTAAATGCTAAAGTGGCAAGAAGTTTTTGTTTTCTGTTTTTACATTTGTCTTGCAATCTGAGGATAGTCTTTAAAGTTCATACATAAACTTTATAACTCAGCTCACTCAATTATTTCAAATTTGGTATTTAGCACGTCTGTGTGTCTATGTGTGTAAGTGTAACTATCCTATACTTAGTACCAGGTGCCTGGCACATTGCTATGAACTTCACATGCTGTGTTTTACATCAGGATTAGAGTAGATTTACCATCATACCCACATTTAACTTTAATCATTTGAAAGAGCAAGAAGGATAAAAAGAATAATTAAAAAGCTCAGTTAATTCTGCCCCACATTCCTCGGGTGTGTGTTTTAAAGTTACTATTTTACAATAATGTAAAATACAATAATGTAAAATAGTAACTTTAAGTGTCATTTGTTTTGATTTTTTTTGTTGTAAAAGAGAAGCAAATTTTCTTCTTATATATTTAGTCTGATTTCATAAAAATACCAATACAAGTTCTTGTGGGACAAAGCACAATGGAACTAAATGTATTTGATATATATTAATACTTGTGGGTTGTTTTAGACATTTAATTGGAAAATTAGATTTTAATGAAAAAACATTAATTATTCTCTGAACTTATACTGTAGTTCTTTCTCTTCTAGAATGCTTTCAGTTTTTCTTTTTTTCTTTTTTCTTTTTTTTTTTTCCAAGCTGTCACCCTGGACAGAGTGTTGTGGCATCCCAGCTCACAGTAATCTCCAATTCCTGGGCTCAAGCGAGGCTCCTGCCTCCGCCTCCCAAGTAGCTGGGACTATAGGCGCCTGCCACAATGCCAGGCCAATTTTTGGTTGCAGCCGTCATTGTTGTTTGGAGGGCCCGGACTGGATTCGAACCCGCCAGCTCAGGTGTACGTGGCTGGTGCCTTAGCCCGTTGAGCCACAGGCGCTGAGCCTGCTTTCAGTTTTTCTATGGTTGCCCAATAAGTTTGCAGAAAAGCAGAAGTTAAATTTTCTAAAAATAAAAAAATACCAGCTTCTATTCCTCAGGAAGCTCATGCAGCCACTCTCCAAAGCCTTCGCTGCTCTGTATTTTGTGTTAAACAGCACAAAACTGTAGCTGTTGAACTCAGTGCCTATACATAGGTAACTGTTCCAGATAGTACTAGTTAATTATAAATGCAGTAATCAATAGATTTCAGTTTGGTTTTTTCTTTTGCATTCAGTTTGTAAGTGATCCTTTAAAGAGTTATCAAGTAGGATCTTTAAATACCTTTGTCCACTGCATTCTCATGTTTTGTTTTATTTTAAAATAAAAAGAAAAACTATCATATTGGCTAAGAGAGTCTGACTAGCCTTTGTCAGCTTCTAAAGGCATGCATGTTTATTGTTAAAGGATTAAAATGTTAGATATTGATTTAAAAGCGAAAGTTGGCCAGGTGAGGTGGCTCACAACTGTAATCCTCGCACTCTGGGACATCAAGGCAGGAAAACCAGCCTTAGCAAAAATAGAAAAATTAGGTGTGGTAATAGGTGCTTGTAGTCTCAGCCCAGGAAGGCTGAGGCAAGATTATCCCTTGAGCCCAGGAGTTTGAGGTTACTGTGAGCAATGGTGACACCGCAGCACCCTAGCCCGGGCAAGACAGTGAGAATCTGCCTCAAACAAACAGAAAAAAGAGGGAGAGAGAGAGGAAGAAAAAAAAGGCAAAGAAACTTAAACACTTGTGTCATTGTCATTTTCCATACAACACAGTTTGAAAACCACTATATTGGATTTCTTTTTTCCTCTTTGAGTAATTATCTTTTAGCTTATTTTAAATTTTTATTTAGTTCTAGGTTTTTATTTTATTTTACTGGAAATCCCCTGATCTTCCAATATATTTTAGTTTGTTCCTCTTACCTTTTCGGAAATGACAGCAGTGTTATGCTATAGGGATAGACCAAGGCTTAAATGTCTTAGGGTCATCTCTTGGGATCTGAGAAAGAAAGCACACTAGATCAATACACCATAATATCATTGCAATATTTCCTCAGGAAAATTACATAAAATATTTTTTAGAAAATCTGATGGGAGGAGCCTAGATTTTCCTGGCTCCTGGGAAATGAGATTGTCTCATTCCTGTCAAATGACAACTCTGAAAAGACAGTGGGTTGGTGTTGTGCTTTCTGCTCCCCCTAATGGTGCTAAATGAGAGGGCCTATCTTTGCTTCCCCGGTGTGAATTCCAAAGAGAAATACACAGCCCATGAATACATTTGGGGAGGGAAATGGAAAGTGGGCCGTGCCTAGGCGGGAGGTGTTTACATGGTAGCACATAGACTCAGACTCCTCACTGTTATGGTGACAGCCCTGTCTGCACCTTTAGCCAAATAATTTTTGTACTATTGTGCTTTTCTTGCTAGTTAAACTGTGGCCGCATTTTATGTTCCTGGGCTACAAGTTCTGAAAAGGTGACTTCCATGTGGTTCTGAATGCCTGTCTCTTCTGTGGGGAATTCTCTCCCCCAAAGCAGAATACACATTTACTCTCTTCCCCTGTTATGTTTTTGTTTGAAGAGTTGACTTTTAGTTACAGCAGACGTGGCAAAAACAAAAATAAACTTCCCTAATGCTGGAGATCTATGAAGAGTCCAAAACCATTTTTTTTTTTTTTTGAGACAGAGTCTCATTTCCCCTGGCATCAGCCTAGTTTACAGCAACCTCAAAACTTCAGGGTTTAAGGGATCCTCCTGCCTCAAGCCTCCTGAGCAGCTGGAACTATACTGGCCTGCCACAACACTCAGATTATTTTTTCTAGTTTTAGTAGAGACAGGGTCTCACTTTTCTCAGACTGGTCTTGAACTCCTGAGTTCAAGCATTCCTCCTGCCTTGGCCTCCCAGAGTATTAGTTAGAATTATAGGCATGACCACTGTGTCTGGCTGCAAATAGCTTTTTCTCTCTTGTATTTCTTTATTTCACAAAAATGCAAAAAGACAAAAAAAAAAATTCACCCAAATTCTACCACTCAGGATATCTTTCTTAGTTCTCTTCTTATTTTTTGCTCTCTTTAACTGTATTAAAATGTAAACTAAGGGCTGGGTTTGCCCTTTCCAAAGGGCCTTCCCTAGTCCCTTTGCTGCTTCTATGATGTTGTTTGACCTTTTTCTTTAGAACTAGCCTGTTCTGGGCCAGGTGTGGTGGCTCACGCCTGTAATAACATCACTCTGAGGCAGGAGGAGACCTTGAGCCCAGGAGTTCAAGGCTGCAGTGAGCTATGATGACGCCACTGCACTCCAGCCTGGGTGACAGAACAAAACCCTCTCTCTCTCTCTCTTTTTTTTTTTTTTCAAAACCCTATCTCTTAAAAAATAACTAGCCTGTTCTACCTGGGCTGGGCTGGACAAAGTCCCTCAGTTTAGACTGAGGTAAGATTCTAAAACTTCTTGTTCTTCTCACCAGACCTGGTCTCCTGGGGTTTTCCTTCTGTTTGGGGGCTTAGAGTGACGCTTACTCTCTTGCCACACTGGCCTTCTGGGGTCTTACCTACTCCCTAACCCCCTTTTTGTATTCTCGAAAATCCAAGCCCTGGGACTTAAGCTGGTCTTCACGGACATTTGGCTGTCTCCTTCCCTGTCTTCTTTTCCTTCTCCCTTGCTTGGTTCCATTCCCCCCTTTTCTTCTCGCTTGTTTCGTGATAGCTCTGATTAAAGAAATGCATTCACTATAGATGTCAAGACTGAGTCCACTTTTAGTTCAAGTTCAGCTTCTGAAATGAGACCTGGCCTCAAGGCCCAGTATCCTGGGAGTTGCCTTCAGTCCAGCATCCTTCATCCCCGTCGGACAGTACAGGATTACCTCTGTGGGCCTGGGTTGTCCAATCCTGCACATTTCTGGCCCTCAGCCTTTGTGTCCTGCCTGAGAAGAGCGGCTTTGTTACCTGGGGCGTTGGGGCTTGGTGACAAACAATTTGACCCCTGGGGCTAGTGACGAGTACATCAGCCATGTGGGAGGTCCACGCCTGCAGAACTGACCCCTGGACACCACGGCTCAGGGAGTTGCTCTGGGTGGCAGTACTTCAGGCTTCTCCTCACACTGTTGGGAGAGTCAGGTGCAGTCTGTGTGACCGTCCGGGCGGAGCACAGATGCTTGCGCCTGGTCCCTCCTGGCCTTTTGCCTTTCGCTATAATTGGTATCCCTTCACTGTACTCAACCACGACTGCACATTTAACAGCTTTCCTGAATCTGTGAGCTCTTCTGGTGAATCATTGAACCTGAAGGTGGTCTTGGGGCTGCTGTCTCAATCATCTTCATTATAATCATCATTACTTGTGTTGACCATTTACTGTGAGTGACAACTGTTAACTGCTTTATGTGTTATCTGTTATTCAATTTTCACAACAACTGTGTAAAGTAACTGGAGTTATTCTCTCCACTTGTCACTCCTACCACGTTTATAGACAAGGAAACTGAGTGATAAGTTAAATAAATCACCAAAAGTAGAGCTGTGATCCAAAGCCGGTTTCCTGTAACTCCGGGCCCCAGGTCTTAACACTAAGCTAAAATGCCTCATTGTAACCCCTCTCCCCAGCTGGGTAAGGTGCTGTCTCTTTCCTGTCTTACGTTCTGCATTGCTTGTTCCCTCTCTTAGACGGTGGAACGCCTCCAGTTTAGTTCACTTCTCTTTTGAGCACTCTCTCTCTCCCTTTCCTTTGCTTCTCCCAACTTAAGGAATAAGAGACCAGGTAGCAGAGATTTTAGATATAAAAATATACATTCAGGGCGGCACCTGTGGTTCAGAGGAGTAGGGCGCCGGCCCCATATGCTGGAGGTGGCGGGTTCAAACCCAGCCCCAGACAAAAACTACACACACACACACTATACACACACACATTCACTAACAGTATTATAGAATCTCCCTGCAGAAGTAGAAATGGCTACTGTGGCTCAATGGGCTAAGGCACCAGCCATATACACCTGAGCTGGCAGGTTTGAATCCAGCCTGGGCCCACCAAACAACAATGATGGCTGCAACCAAAAAATAGCTGGGCATTGTGGTGGGCGCCTGTAGTCCCAGCTACTTGGGAGGTGGAGGCAGGAGAATCGCTTGAGCCCAGAAGTTGGAGGTTGCTGTAAGTTGTGATGCCACAGCACTCTACCCAGGGCGACAGCTTGAGGCTCTGTCTCAAAAAAAAAAAAAAAAAGGAAAAGAAAAGAAATGGTTACTGTGTGAAGTGTCACCAAGCCTTGCGGGAAACAGATTTAGTTCCTGCATTCTGGAACAATCATGTTCAATGTGGAACCAATTTCACAGCTGTTACAATGCAAATATAACCTCTTCCCAGACTGCATGAGGGGCAGAGAGAAGAATGTGGTTAAGAATGAGTACACGCCCGTCTGTGTGTCTACGTATACATGTGAGCATATACTGTGTGCACGTGTGTCTCGTGGGAACAGGACAATAGGTTCAGCATTCTGACCAAGACCCCTTGGGAGACCACTTACTCTGAGCTGTCTGGCCTCACTCACGTATCTGTGCTCCATCTCGGCATCCATGTGACTGAGGCGTGTCTGTGCTAGCCTGAGGCTCTGCCAGTTATCTGTGGCTTAGATTTTAGCCAAGCAGGTCGGAGGCTGCTTGTTTCTACACGTTGTGTCATGTGAACCATAGGAAATAGAATGCGGTCTCATACAAGTGACAGTACATCCCCTCCAGCTCCGAGAAATCCAAGGCTGTGTATGAACAGGGTTAAGCAGGCTTCATCTGGAGGAACTCGTGCTTGGGGATGAACCAGCTGAGAGCAGTGTTGGGAAACCAGCCTGCCTGCAACACATGAAATGTTCCTGTGCCTCTCCTGCTTCATCTGGAAGGATGGGCCCCTTAACTGAACTAAACGGATGGCACTCTCAATGCTGAGCACTTTCAGTGCTGGCAACTCTCCCTGAGCCTGGCTTCTAGACATGCAAGAGAAGCGGGGGGGGAAATGGAGACATGGAGATGTGAGAGAGGCAGTGCTATAGAGGGAGGGGAGTTGGGGGATGGAGAATGCGTTAGGGCCAAATGAAGGCCTTTAGAAACTGGCTATCGTTGGCTGGGCGCAGTGGCTCACACCTGTAATCCTAGCTGCCCTGTGAGAGGCCAGGGAGAGGGGATCACTTGAAACCAGCAGTTCAAGACCAGCCTAAACAATGTGCCTAGACCCCAGCCTCTACAAAAATAGGCAAAGCTAGCCGTGTGTGGTGTTCACGTGTGTAGTCCCAGCTTCTCAGGAGGTTGAGCAGGGGGACCACTTGAGCTCAGGAGTTACAGTGAACTGGGATGACGTCATTGCACTCTCTAGCCTGGGGAATAGTGTAAGAAACTAGCCATCACCAATTTAGAGAATGGCAGGCATGACCACTTGGAATTGACTACTGATCTAACGTTAAAAGGACTTTTCCCCCTTAAATAAGTTCCTATAAAATCAGGCCGCAGCCTAACCCCTGACACTAGCCATTTGTTGTGGTTGTGAGGATTCCTGATGAGTCAGTATTATCAAGGCTGCCCCTTCAAATTGTGGGGTGAACTGAAACCTGTTTACAAACCTGTTTCTCAGCTGAGTTGTCTGCTTTTACCTTGTAGGAGATGGAAACTGAATCTGCTAATTGATTTTACATGGCCTCCCATTATGGCAGCCCACATATACCATATTTTTGTGGTTACTCAGTAACCACATTTTGCTGCTAATGATAACAAGGTAACACAATTGAAAAAAAATACTTTCCCATTGCCAAATTTTCCAAGGCAATATTTTTCTAATTTTTTAAAGGCGTGGATCCCTTCCTGTCTCTGAATCCTAAAGATATTTTTAAAAAATAAAATCACTGTTTCTAAGGAGAAGTCCTAGTTTGAAAGTGTTAATTATGTATTTCTGTAAATCTTTAAGGAAAATTTACCTTTTTTTTTCCTTGTGGAATTTTAAATGACTATAAAATGACTGAAAATGTACAAACACATTTTCCAAGAAATACAGTTTTTTTCTCTCTCCCATCACCAAAAAGGAAATTACATAGAAATGATATTTCAGGCCATGTCTGGCTGAGCCAGGCTGCCCTGCTCAGAAGCCATCACCAGCAACACTCCTCACCAGAAATTCACCACCTGAGAAAGGGCCCGTGTATTAAAGCAGCAGTCGGCAACTCTGTGACCAAGTTAACCAAACCCAAACATACAAAATAACTCTTTGGATAGAGTAAATGCTCATTCAAATAGTAGAATTTTTCTTGTAACAAAAATGCCCTAAGTTTCTTACCAATGCCTGCTATTTGTTAAAGTCAGTTTGCCCATGAAAATGAGCCTGCTAGTTGTAAGAGTGGTTGTTTGTTCTGTCCTCGGCAGATCAACTTGATTTAATGTGGAAACACTTTTTATGCCCTTTGGGAGAGACATATTTTGAAGAAGGCCATTAAGAGTTACAGGGTTTTGGCGATGACCTTAACTAATATTTATAGAGTGACTCATATTTGCACAATATTTTTACATGCATTATTTTATTTAATTCCAAGGGAAAAGTACTGAGTGTTTTATCATCATTTCTGTTTAAGAAATAGATCTAGGTGGGTTGTTATTTACTTTATGGGTATAAGGAGGTTATTAAAAGAGGAGGTTTTAAATTTTTCAATATTCATGTTTTAGTACTCAGACCTTCTGAC
>CAUYON010098554.1:0-19675 GCA_963573935.1 Arctocebus calabarensis | reverse complement strand
CTGACAACCTGGGTACTTGATAGGGGCTGGGGCAATTCACTCAGTTCCAGCCCTGTCCCTGATTGATGTTGCTGCTGGAACAGAACAAGTTCGCAGAATTTATTTCTGTCAAGGCTATTTTCCCTGATCAGACTGGGGCTGCAGATAGGTCTGACTCAGTCTGTGAGTTCTAGCCCTTTGTCTCAGCTTTCATCCCCTGAGGGCCAGGTTAGTCTGAAGGTAAGCAAAGCAGCCCTCTCTGCAAGTATTCTAATCCCTGTGCTCTGTCCCGGCCAGTACCGCCTCAGGCATATCCTTCATGTGCCTTGGTTGCTGGTCCGCTCTGCCAGTGGCTACCACCGGAGAAGCTGCCCGCTTCCCCTGGCCACCCAGAAGACTGGGAGTGTCTCCTCAAAACCTTCCCAGGGGTGCGAGCTCTCCTGCTATTGTTCCCACAGCTGGTTGCTATTTTGTGCCTCAGGAGACCTTCTTTCCAGCCAGGTCTTCTCTCGGCTCACTCCCCTCTCATCACTCCTGAGCCAGAAAATCAGCACAGATCAGCAACAGCCTGTGCCCCATCCACACCCCTCAAGAAAATCTCCAAGAATCTGGACTCTGTGGGGGACAGGCCTCCAGACCTCAGGGTGAGAGTGGAGGGGAATACCAGGAATTCCAACTTGCAGGTAGAGAGTATATACAGTTTTATGCCTGGTGGGAGAGCACCACGGCACCCTTGTAGGGGAAGGAGGTCTGGTTTTTAGAGGGTCTGTCCCTGGGGTAGAATGGGAGGACATCTGAACTCTGCTCACTTGTTTGTATGGAGGTATGGAGTATACTGTGAGCCTCTCTCATGGGGGAGGGGACTCCTGTCCGCTTGGTGATGTGCTCTGTACCTTTTTGTTTGTGTCCTTGGGGTCTCAGGTCACCCCAGCAGGGTTGATGTGTGTTCTTCGACCTTTTCTTTTGGCTCAGATCCAAACCATTGGCTTTCACGCTGAGTTTCTGCCCTTTAACTCTCCTTCTGGATGGGAACCTCTGTGGAAAGCTGACTACAGATTGCCATCTTGGCTCGAGAGCCCCATTTCCATATGTTTTCGATGGATGTTATTTCCATATGTGCACATAGTGTTTATCAATTAGTTCCAATATAATAGTGAGTCCATGTTGTTTCCTTTCTAACTCACTTAGAAGAATGGTCTTCAGTTCCATCCAAGTTGTTACAAAAGGTATTAGTTCACCTTTTTATGGCTGAGTAGTACTCCTTCATGGTACACATATGGCACACTTTATTAATCCACTTATATATGGGTAGGCACTTGGGTTATTTCTACATCTTTGTGATTGTGAATTGTGCTGCTATAAACATTTGAGTGTAGGTGTCTCTTTTAAAAAGTGTCTTTTTTTTCCTTTGGGTAAATATCCAGTAGTAGGACTGGTGGATCAAATGGTAGGTCTCCTTTTAGTTCTTAGAGGTATCTCCACGCTATTTTCCATAGAGGTGTACTGGCTTGCAGTCCCACCATCAGAGTACAATTGTTCCTATCTTAGTTTTTGCCTGAGTTTTTCAGGCTTGGACTATTTGTGCTCTGTGCTGATGCATGCAATATGTTGTATAGCTTTTATTTTCTCTTAATCTATCACTCATACATTTTCCCCAGGTTGTGGCAAAAAATAAATCCTGCAATACCACCAGGAGGCTGTCTTAGAATTATGGAATATCAAAGCTATAAAGGACTTTGGAGATCATCTTCTAAAGGAATTCTTAATTTACTCTTCAGGGTTCAAATGCAGGCAGTTTGTGTCACCCCTGGAATTATTTACAAAATTCTACCATGAGCATGGTCATCTCTCTAGAGATAGGAATATCACTGTGTTTCATTAGAGCCTCAAAGAAGCTCACACCCTCCAAAAAATATCTTTTCTTTCTCCAGAAGGGTATGGTGTACAATAATTCAATCTGTGCTTTATTCAACTTGTGGAGGGGGTATAACAGATAGACTATAACATCCTAGAGTTGAATAGTGCACAACATGCACAGCAGCGGACAATGGGCCTGCATTGTAATCGACACTGATTTTATGGCTGGCACTGCTGAGCTGAGAAGTGACTCGCTTTACCTCCATGGATTTCAGCACTCATTTCTTTCATCACACTTAGACTATATTAAAATGATTTGAGGGGATATATCTGTCTAGCTCTAGGATTTAGTATTAAGAAGTCCACTGTTGCGGCTCGGCACCTGTGGCTCAACGGGCAAAGGCGCCAGCCACGTACACCTGAGCTGGAGGGTTTGAATCCAGCCCAGGTCCGCCAAACAACAATGATGGCTACAACCAAAAAATGGCTGGGCGTTGTGGTGGGCACCTGTAGTCCCAGCTACTTGGGAGACAGAGGCAGGAGACTCACTTGAGCCCATGAATTGGAGGTTGCTGTGATCTGTGATGCCACAGCACTCTATCCAGGGTGACAGCTTGAGGCTCTGTCCCAGGTAGGGGGGGAAAAATAGAAGTCCACTGTTGCACACACTAATGCCATATGTCCCAATATCTGCTTGATTAATAACAAAACTGATATTTTATTCTCCTTCTGATTGACTCTTTTTCATCTTTTGTTTGGTTCTAAACTCATGTAGGAAAGAAGGATGTTATTTATTGTCCTTTAAACATTAAGCATGTGCAAGAAGAGTCAATCAACAATTCATGAATAAAAGAAGAGCAAAAATATAGTTACACAAGGCAATAAGGACTAAGAGCAAAATGAAAAATGAATCCCTTCTCTAATCCTAACTGCTAGAAATATTTCCCCTGAGGATATTTTTGTACTCTGTTTTTTTCTCTACTTAGAAACCTCATCTCCCACTTCTATCAAATTTTGCAAGGCTTTTTGAAAATTGTAAGAATTAATAGCTAATGATTATAGTGCTCAAAACACTTGCAATTACGTTAGCTTATTTGATTCTCAACAGGAAGAACAGGTGTTATCTCCATTTTACAAAAAGAGCAGAAATGACTCAGGGAGATGGAGGATTGGTCCCTGTGAGTGGCAGAGCTGAGACTCACAAAGGGTGTGTCTCTGACTTGAATTCGTGACACTAAGGCCCTAGTCCAGTGTGGTAGACAATACAAATAGGCACTCATATCTGCTTATTCTCTGCTTCCCAGTAGATGAGATTGTGATTCCCTGACCTTTTGAAGTTAGGTATGGCTATGTGACCAGATATGGCCAATAACATGAGAACAAAAGGGATGTGAGCTACTTTTGGACCAAAGCACTTAATTCTTTTTTTTTTCTAAACGAAAAAGGAATTTTATTACCAAAGACAGTTGTTAGGGGAACTGGGAATCTGGTTTTGAATCTATCTCCTTGATTAAAGGGGGTCACGGGTTTTTTCAGGGTCCACTGTGCACTGTAGCAGGTCATGAGGTAACTAACAAGGGGCCATGGGCCTTGAAGGCAGGTGGGGGGGGGATAGTGAGTCTTGGCCTCAAGAAGTTTGCCCAGGGCCTTCAGAATCTCTACAGCTTTTCTTCCAGAAATTCTCTCATTTCTGAGAAACAACTTTAAAATGTCACAAAATATCACCAAACTTCTAAATAAACATCTCCAAACACTTCTAATATTAGATATTGAAATGTGAACTATACATACAGTTAAGAAATATTAATAAAAACAACTATGGTAATTATTTACCCAATTATTTTAGTTCAGGATTAGGAGTGGCCAGAACCTCTCCTGGCAGCTCAGGGGCAAGGTGGGACCCCATTCTGCACAGGACACCAGCCTATCTCAGAACACACTCACACAAACAACCACCATCAGTCAGACTGGGACCATTTAGCCATGCCAATGAACTCAACATACAGAGCTTTCAGATGTGGGAGGAAACTGGAGTACCCAGATAAAACCCATGCATACATGTGAAGAATGAAAAGCACTTAATTCTTGATGGTCAGCTCACTAGTTCTCCCTCTATCCTTGCGACAGGTGCCAATAGATGGAAGCACTTTTTGATATGGAGGTGTTATAAGACCAAAATGGCCTGGAACAATGAGCAAACAAATTGGAGGAATTTTCTCTGGGAAGCTATCTGGTCCTACAACAGACTTTGCATAAGCACTAACTTAACTTACTGTGGTCAGACCATAATATTTTGGGATTGTTTGTTACCACATCATAACCAAGCCTATCCTGACTAATGCTGGCAGACTCCATTTATGACTGGGCCTCTATCCTTAGGACTCAGACTAAGGCTCATAGATGCATATTTTGCCCTGTCAAACTGATCTTTACTTTCCAATTCAGCAACCCATTGGCTCTTTGTCTCTTGAAACTTTAGTTACCACATTTTAAACTATTAATGTGCATGTGATTCAGTCTTGAGGAGGAGAGTTGGAGAGAGGAAGATTCCTAGATGGCTGGGGGCAAAGACAGCCTCAGGTATGATGAATGTTCCATGATTGATTGCAATAGCCTACAAGATTATCACTCAGCAAAAAGGGAAAAGATAAAAACTTCAGAGGCCAGAACCAAGCAAGAGAGGAGATAGCCCCACCTGGTGGGGAACTGATTCAGCACCATGGACAGATCCCACAGGCCCTCTCTGATTATTTTTCCTGGGCATCTTCTTAGGTTAGTTTGCCCAGACTCAAGCACTGGGTTCTTTCTCACAATGAGTTCCACCTGCCATGGAGCTTCAAATGCCTAGTGCCTCCAAAGTGAGGCTCTGTAGTGCCCTAGTCCAGGGACCGTATCTTTGTTCATCTAGTACAAGAGCTTCCCAATCTCTTTTTCTTCATAATATGTAATGCATGGGTATATTTACCTGGTACCCTGGGTTAGATGTTTGATGTTGCTTCTGGCTGGAGATGATACACCTATGAGCTCCAGCTGTCCTAGGCACTGCCTTATGGACTTAAGGAATCAATATTCCATACATTTGTAACTTACTCATGAGAATTTCTGATGCAGTGATCTCTTCCTAACTCCACCACCTTTGAGACCACTGGTCTTGGGTGACCTGTAGGCCAGGCTAGTCTGGGTCTT
Source organism: Arctocebus calabarensis (assembly GCA_963573935.1). Classification (NCBI taxonomy): domain Eukaryota; kingdom Metazoa; phylum Chordata; class Mammalia; order Primates; family Lorisidae; genus Arctocebus; species Arctocebus calabarensis. The sequence goes on along the minus strand of CAUYON010098554.1, from coordinate 14,653 downwards.
TTGTCACTATTGTGCCTCATTTGTACATTTTCTTATGCTGATAGCCAGGCCAAGGATTCAAAAGACTAAGGCAAAACATCTAGGAAAGCTTGCTGCCGCCTATACTTTTTCTACAAACATTGAACACTTACTATGTGGTAAGCCTAGAATAGCCTCTGGGAATGCAGTGGGGAACAAGATAATATGGTCTTTGCCCTCATAGAGCTGAAAGTTCCTCAGGGAAGCCTGACAATTAACCAACAATTACAAGGAAGTCTGATTAGCATTATAATAGGGAATATACAGGGATGCTATGGAATTACCTAGCTGGGGAAACTAATTTATTTGAGTGGTTGTGAGGGGAGATGGAGGCAGGATAAGTTTAGGGAAGACTTTTGATAGCTTTAATCTCCTTGGAATGGTCCCCTGATACATATCTAACTATGTTTAACTGTGCGGAGTAAGGGATTGGCATGCAGTGTAAATTTTCCAAGATTTGAAATTCCACATATTTCCATCCACTGTATGGAATGTCTGTCCTTGTCTCACTTCCCATGTCCATTGCAACAACCCCATGAGGCTGGATTTTGTGTTGTTTCATTTTCCTTGTGGCTCAGAGAGGTCCCACAGCCAGTTCACAGTGCATAACAGACTCCAGCACTGGATTCTTTCCTAAATGGAGCCCCCCTCACCCTTGGTCCTTCTCCTGTAAGCACATTTCTCCAAATTATGAGGTTCTCTTGCCCTTGAGTTGTCTATGTACCAGCAGTATCTGATCCATCTTAAATTTACTCAAGATGTTTGTTTGTTTCAAAGAAGTGCTTATTGCATATTACTGCCTTCACTCCTTTGTCAGAGAGTGGCAAATGTCACTCTATCACATCAAGGAGGACCTTATTTCTGCCAGATGAAAGCAGAAAAAAATAGGACAATGATCTTCTAAATTTCAGACCACTCCAGCTAAGGGCCCAGATAATGCCTGAGGCAGAGGGAAATCCCCAGAGACATCCCCCAGACCCGTCCTGTTGTGGAGGAATTTTGCTCTTCCTCGTTGCGAGCACTGGAGAATGGTGTGATTTATCAGAACTTGATGAGTCTGGCTGAATTGCCAGAATTACTATCATCCTCTATATTTGAAAAACTGAGATTCTTGTTTACCTCTTTTTCTATGGGTTAGTGTAACAGAGTGATTCTCAAGATAAAATTAGGGACCACCAGGCCCAGGAGGAACACCCATGGGTGGGTCTCAGATAGTTTCCTTGTTTCTATTGTATTATAGACAGGTCTGTGTTTTCCTTTTAGACAGATATTATTCTTCTCACCTCAAGTAGATTCTACTTCTCCCCTTCGTTCCTGTTGTTTCCTCTACCAGCGATGCCTCTCTGCTTGCCAAATACCTGGCCACCATCAGCCCATTTCCAGACCTCAGTTTCCCTTCTGTCATGAAGCCTTTCCTGACCATACTTCTCTGCCAGGTTCTCTTGACCTTCTGCTCTGTACCTCTACAGTACATCATATACTCTATTACAGCATCCATCATACTCCACGTCATAGCTCTTGTGCCCTATGGGATAAATACTCAGCAAACACTTGTTGAATGAGCTCTTTCATTTGGTCCTATGAACAGAGCCCTGCCCTGGGAGCCAGAAGGCCAGGACTTTGGTCCTAGCTTTACCATTGATAACTATGTGAACTTGGCTAAGCCATGCTATAGCTCTGAGCCTCATTTTTCTTTCCTCTCAAATAATTTTTACTTACTCTTCAATTAATTAATAATAAAAAGTATTATTATTTTGTTTGTTTTAGAGTACTTTTTTGGTATTTGCTATGAAACAACTTCTGTGCTAAGCACTTCACATGTATTCCTATTTAAACCACTAAATGACATACTACATATAAATAATGATAAATACAATCATGTCTGGCCCATTAAAAGTACTTCATATGACTCAAAGCCTGTGGCTCAAGTGGCTAACGCACCAGCCACATACACCTGAGCTGGCAGGTACGAATCCAGCCTGGGCCCGCCAAACAACAATGACAGCTACAACTAAAAAATGGTTGGGCATTGTGGCGGGCACCTGTAGTCCCAGCTACTTGGGAGGTGGAGGCAGGAGACTCTCTTGAGCCCAGGAGTTGGAGGTTGCTGTGAGCTGTGATGCCACAGCACTCTATCCAGGGCGATAGCTTGAGGCTCTATCTCAAAAAAAGAAAAAACAAAGTGCTTCTTACTCTTCCGTTTGTTTTTTCTATAATATTTCTAAAGTATAAGCTATCTTAAAGCAAATTTATTCTACACAGTGGTTTAAACAGTGTCCATGACTTAAGAGACCATGTATGTGCTTGAAAGCTATAGTTTAGTTCACACACTTTTCTCTCTAAACTTTCAATTGCCTTGGAATTTTACAGTATTTTCTTTGTGAAAATTTATGAGGATTGTCCATTTGAAGTGGAAGGGAAGTGGTGCTATCCACACTTGATGGGAAAAATGAGAAAACGAGGAAGGTTATGAAGGCAAATCAGAAAATATAAGTCTTCTAAATGTACCATAAATTCATTTCATACTATGTAAGTCAAATTTTAAAATATTATAGATGAAACATTAACTGAATGCCCAGAGCTAGCCAGGAATTGCTGGAATATAGATGTAGACGTCCCTGCTTGCCAGTAAGGGGTATGCTGAGTTCTAGAAGGCGGCACCATTTAAATACAACTGACCTCACTTATTCATCCTTTAGCAGATACAGGCCTGCCCATCATCTCCAGTCTTTGTGGTCAAACATAGAGAAAGAAGAGGAAAGAAAAGAAGTAACAAAAGGGGTCCTGGTGAGTGGGACAGAAGGTGACTGCATTCATAGCTTGGGAAGATGAAGATCGGGAGTACAGACAGGTTGGTAAGATGAGATTAGGCAGGTGACCCAGGATGCAAGTTCCATACGTGGGTCTTTCCCAGGCTCACAATTCCTCACAGGTGGCCTCACCAAATGCATTTCTGCAACCTCTGTTGTGCCCGGTTTCCTAACCCAGTCCTGATCATGGTAGGAATTTTTTCTTAATTGTATATTGCTAAAATTTAAAACTTATATAGAAGTAGAGAAGAAATGGTATAACGAGTACTGTGTACCCATTCCCAGCTTCAATAATCTTCATTTCATGGTCAGTCTCGCTTCATTTATACCCCACATACCTTTCTCACCCCATGGACTATTTTGAGGAACATTTCAGGCATATAGTTTCATCTATATGTATTTCAGTATGTCTCTAAAAATGCAGAAATCTAAAAATAACTAATGCATTTGTTATACCTAAAATTTAATTATAATTCCCTAATAAGTATTCTGTCCATGAATAGCAGCTTTAGATAGTTATACAGCTTGTTTGAATCAGGTTCAGTTAAGATCTATTCATTGTCATTTATTTTTGTCTCCTTTATGTTCCTTTTGATCTGGAGAAATGGATCTTGCAGAGCAGAGTTGCAAGAGCATAGGAGCTGGCATCAGGAAACCTTCTGCTACTTACAAAACCTGTGTCTTGGGATACATTCCATAATCTCTTTGTGCTTCAGGGGTTTTTTTGCAGTTTTTGGCCAGGGCTGGGTTTGAACCCGCCACCTCCGGTATATGGGGCCAGTGCCCTACTTATTTGAGCCACAGATGCTGCCCATGTGCTTCAGGTTCTTTGGCTGAAAAGCAGGAATGGTAATATCGACCTTATACATCCCTGCTTGCATTTATTTGTGTATTTACTGAGTATCATGTAGGTGCCAGGAACTGTTGTGGGTGCCAGGGATGTGGCAGACAAAAATATCTGCCTCACAGAGCTTCTGTTCTAGCTCAAGTTGCTGTGATATATAAGCTAAATAATAGTTGTGGACACCTGACACATAATAAGTACTCGAAAAAGGCCATATTCTCCTCACTGGTCCCAACTCCAAGTCACAGATTTACAGGCTGCCAGAGCACTGCAGTTGCTGTAATTTAGGTGAGTGAGGACTCCCCAAAGAAAGAAACTCCCAAAGACCCCATCACGCTCTCAGAGAACAGGGCCAGCAGAGGGTCACTTAGGGTAAGCGCCAATGCTTATTCTCTTATGTTTTATTGTCCCCGTGCAGTTTGTGAGAAGGAGGGATCTAGGACATTTCTCTAATGAGATCTTGTCACATTTTTTTTCTCTCAGAAATATATTAGTGTCCTATAGGCTGGGCACGCTTCTGTAATCCTGGCACTCTGGAAGGCCAAGGCAAAAGGATCTACTGAGCTCAGGAGTTTAAGACTAGCCTAAGTAAGAGCAAGACCCATCTCTGCTAAAAAAAAAAAAAGAATTATCTTTTCCCATTCTGAAAGCTGTCTGTTTGCTTTAGTTGTTGTGTCCTTAGCTGGGCAGAAGTTTTTCAGCTTGATCATGTTCCATGTATTTATTTTTTGGTGTGGCTGCAATTACCAAAGGAGTTGTCTTCATAAAATCTTTTCCCAGGTCGATATCATTTAGAATTTTTCCCACAGTTTCTTCTAGAATTTTTATCACTTAATGTCTTAAATTTAAATCTTTTGTACAGTGAGAGTCAATGTTTATAAGTGGTGAGAGGTGAGGGTCCCATTTTAATCTTCTATTTGTCGCTAAAAAGTTCCCCCAGCACCATTTATTAAATAGGGATTCTTTTCCCCAGTGCATGCTTTTGTTTGGTTTATTACACAAAATAATATATGACTGGTTTCATCTCTAGGTTCTCTATTCCACGGATAGATACGTCTATTTTTGTGTCAGTATCATGCTGTTTTGATCACTGTAGACTTATAGTACAAAGATTGAGACTTCACATCTTTTGTATTAATCTGGATGAAGTTGAAGAACATTCTCCTTAGTAAAGTGTCACAAAAAATGAAAAAGCAAATATCCAATGTACTCCATACTCATATGAAACCAATAGATAAACAACTACATGCCCACATAAGAAAAACACAATTAAATTCAAGAAGGCAGGGTGGGGGGAAGAAAGAGAGAAGGGAGGGGGATTAGAAAGTTCTTACCTAATGGGCACAATGTAAGAATTTACAGCACATTCCCTGGATGAAGGGCACAACTACAACTTGAACTTTACCTAACAAATGCAAACAATTTAACCTGATCATTTGTGCCCTCAAATTCATCTGAAATTTTTTTTAAATAGAAAAAAAATAGCTGAGTGTTGTGGTGGGCACTTGTAGTTCCAGCTACTTGGGAGGCTGCGGTAGGAGGGTTACTTGAACCCAGTTCAAGGTTGCATGAAACTGTCTCAAAGCAAAAAATACACATATATATGTATATGTGTGTGTGTGTATAATAGCCTCCTATAAACTGACAGCTGGCGTCATCTGTTGTCCTGTCTCAAGTTTTCCCCTCCAAAAGCTGTCTCATGTCCCAGGCCCCTGCCTAAGGAGCAGGCGTTGGGGACTGGAGGATGGATTTTCCATCAAATCCCCCTGAGGCAGAGAGCTGAGTGAGCACCAGGCTGAAGGTGAGCATCTTGTCTGGATGGATTTGATGTCTAGGAGGACCTTTCAGAAGCTTTGGGCAGGGACTCCAGGATTCTCCAGTAGACATCCTGGCAACAAAGAATCCTTTACCAAAAGCTGCTTTGGATTCAGAGAGAACAGAAAGACTAGTGAACACCTAGAGATAGCCAAGGGCAGGCCTCATGACCTTCTGATGACAACTTTTGGAATATAAAGGGCTATGGGCTTCTCTTCAAGGCAGTCCTGCAGGAAGCAGTCATGCCCACTCAGACCTGTTACACATTTGCCCTAATTTTGGTGTTGATTTTACAAAGATAGAGACCTTTGGAATGAGGCTAAAACATAGACCAGTGATTTTCAACTAGTGTGCTATGAGAGGATCTTAGGTGTGCTGCAAAAAATTTTAAAGATCATTAAGTGAATCATTTTCCAAAGAAGTTCAAAGCACAGTAAGTATATATATATATATTTTTAATCAACATAATTTAAGCGTGTCGTGAAGTTCAATTCTAGGTTCAAGTGAGCTAAGAGATAAAAAAGTTTGAAAAATACAGCACTAAACCTTAACTTCTAGCTTCTAGTTTGAAATTCACACTTTGGGTATTGCATACATCAAAGGAGGGTCCAAATGAGAGTTTTTGCTTTCCTGGAAGATCCAATGATGACAAAAAGTAGCTCCCACATACATAAACTTTTAGCCCTGAATACCCCCACAAACTTGACACCCACAATAAGACAAACAATGGCACAGCAGAAGGTATGTTGGTTGAGTTGGTCAACCAGGGTAGAGCCTTTGATTTTTAGATCAGGTAAAATTCCAAAAATGGCAGAGTTACAGCAAACAACTGCTTTTGTGCCTACTTGAGAATGTTAGTATATTCTATTTAATTACAACATAAAATTAATGTTTAAAAGTATAAAAAGTGGAACCAGAGTCTTGGATTTAAAACTACTGAGAACGGCGTTTATTGAACATACTGTTACTCTGGGAATTTTAAGCAATCTTATGGGAGAGGAATTTTTTAGTATGTTCCCCCAGTACCACTTCTGGGAAAACCAGTAATTAGAAAAACAAAATTACCAGGACGCACACTTCTGATCTATGGGCATATGCTGTGCTTTCAATCTCCTTTCCCCCACAGTCCTACCTCCCTGCTTCTGCCTTGAGGAAAAGAGCAAACAAAGAGGTTGGCAGGGCAACCAAGGCCTTTTTTCTTGAAAACATTTAAACAAGCAACTCAAAGACCCTCTTTCCTACTGGGGTAAGAAACAAAATCACAAGAGAGTAGAAAATAGGCTGGAGACAGAGCTCTAAATGTGTCCCTGGATATAATTTTTAAAAATTATTGTTTTCATCCTAATAAGAAGGCTCAGGGTGAGTTACAAGAACATATTCTGGAATATGCTAAGCAGTGATTGCTCTTAATTAACGGGAAGTGTACAAGATGATATCATACATTTATATTTAATTCTTGCTCTAAATTTTGTTATCACTCTATAATAATTGTTCATGGTAGGTACTTAACTCATTTACTCAACACATACTTATCTTATCGTGCATCTACTGAGTGTCATATGCTTCCGAGACAACAGTGATGAACTCACATGGTCTGTGCCCTCCCAGGGCTTATAGTCTAATAATAATACCTTTAAGCAAATCATCTCATAGGCTGGGCGTGGTAGCTCACGCCTGTAAACCTAGCACTTTAGGAGGTCGAGGCAGGTGGATTGCTTGAGCTCAGGAGTTTGAGACCAGCCTGAGCAAGGACAAGAACCCATCTCCAAAAATAGCCACGCATTGTGGTGAGTCCTAGCTACTGGGGAGGCTGAGCCAAGAGCATCACTTAAGCCCAAGAGTTTGAGGTTGCTATGAGCTGTGATGTTGCAGCACTCTACCAAGGGCAACAAAGTAAGACTCTGTCTCAAACATAAATTAATAAATACAAAATAAAAATAAAATAATCTTATAAAAAATGTAAAGTTGCAACTGAGACAAACGCTGTAAAAGTAGAAGGTTTGTGGGTTGCACCTGCCTGGAGGCCCATGGGGAAGTGATAATAGAGAGCTGATAAATGAGTGGAGGGTAACAGACCAGAGGAAGAACGATGACTCTAGCAGAAAGAATGGTGTCCTGGGCGAAGTCGCAGGCAGGAGGTAGCAGGGAGCCAACCTAGAGAAACTGAGACTTTTGTCACTAGCCAACAGAGTAAAGAGGAGACCTATATTTAGGGGTGTTATGAGAATGAAACATCAATGAACATAAATGTCAGTGTCTGGGTACCTCGTGTGAGGTGCTACCATCACAATTATTACCAGTCTTGTTTTATCCCTTACCAGAATATCCTTCGCTTGAGGTCAATGATTCTATACTGGTCATCTTTGGGTTTCTAGGATTCTGAATATAATAGTGGCTGAATTAATTTTTTTATATTAGTTTTTCTAGAACTTCCCTATGCTAGACACAGAATGGCCTCAAGGTCTTTTGGATTTTTTTAGTTCGAGGATTCTAATTTTTAAAAACATTTCTTGGCTGGGTACAGCGGCTCATGCCTGTAATCCTAGCACTCTGGCAGACCCAGGTGGGTGGATTGCTTGAGCTCAGGATTTTGAGACCAGCCTGAGCAAGAGTGAGACCCCATCTCTACTAAAAAGAGAAAAAATTAGCCGGGCATCATGGCAGGCACCTGTAGTCCCAGCTACTTTGGAGGCTGAGGCAAGAGGATCCCTTGAGCTCAAGAGTTTGAAGTTGCTGTGAGCTATGATGACACCATGGCATGACACCCAGGGTGACAGAGTAAGACTTTGTCTCAAAAAACGAATGAATGAATGAATAAGTAAATAAACGTTTCTTATCAAAATATAATGCACACACATTTTTTAAAGCATAGGTCAAAATTTTGACTTAATAAGTGTTCATAAGCAAATACATCCTTGCAACCAGCTATCAGATTGAGAAACATCTGCATCCAGGGGGCCTCTTCTCCCATATTTTAGTCATTATCCCCCTCCCAGGTAATCACTTTCCTGATTCCAACTTCCCTGTTTTTGTAGTTTATGTAAATAGAATCAAACGATATGTATTTCTTTCTGGCTAAGTTCTTTTAGGCAACATTAGAATTGTGAGATCTATCCAAAATGTTGTGTAGTCGTAGTTGTTTGTTTTCATCGTTGTAGTTTATACACATACAATAATTTACTTCTTTATTCTACTTTTGAAGGGCATTTGGGTAGTGCCCAGTTTGGGACTATTGTAAATAGTATTGCTTTCAGCATTCTAGAACACACCTTTCAGAGAGCGGATGCATGCCTTCCTGTTGCCTGTACACCTGTGGGTGAAACGGTGCATCAAGGGCGTCCTTGTGCTCAGCTTCGGTATTAGAGGTTTGGCTAAGCTGTTTTCCAGAGAGGTATCAATTTATACAGCCACCAGCAGTGCATGAAGGTTACAGTCCTGCCCACGCTCACCAACACTTGTGTGTCTCATCTCAATTATGTTTAAAATGTGCATTTGATCAACTACCCACCAGTTTGGAATGCAGGGGACTGTGACACATCTCCATGGCAGTGATGTCCCACTGTGCCATTAGTAGAGATTAGAGACCTTTTAGTTAATAAGCAAAGAGTAAGAGCCTGCTCCAGGGTGTGGAGCCTGTGGCCGTCCAGATCTGTAAGTGCAGCTTTTTGACCAGATCCAAATCCAGCCTTAAGGCCACAGGTTTCCCACCCCTGGCCCTGTGTTCTAGCCACTGGGATTTCCAGGTGAAAAAGAGCATCATTCCAGCCCCCCAAAAGAAAGAGGAGTTGGATTCTCAGGCATGCTAACAAGATGCCACAAGAGCACGGAGAATGGGGTCTCCCAGCTGTGGGGGCCGGCGAGAAGGTTTGCAGAGGAGAGGACCCCTGAGTTCTAGGTAAGAGTTTACCAGAGGTTGGGTGGAGGAGGCTCCCGAGCTGACATGTGGAGGAACTGTGCCAAGTAGGGCCTGGGGCACAAGCCCCGTGTGGAGACAACCAGGGGGCCCATCCTCCTGCCAGAAATCCCTTCTACCATCCCTCCATCACACCTGCTCAGTCTCTCTCGGAAACCTCCATGGGAACCTACTTGCCACCCCAGAGTAGACTCTTATTTTCATGGAGAATAATTAATAAAACTGATAATACTAAGCACTCCTATCGCTAGACACAGCATAAAGCATTTCACTTGGATGCTTGTATTTACCCTTCCCGAGTGCACTATGATAGATGTACCTGCTATCTGCAGCTCATAGCTGAGGAAACCGAGTGAGGTCCATAAAGAAACATGTCTAAATCACGTCGTAGAAATTCATAGAGCCAGGAATTAAACCCAGGTTTTTCAGATTTTTGAATTCACATTCTCATTTCCTATTTTGAGCCAAAGCTACTATTTCTCCCCCTTTTGCCTTTTTATCATAGTCTATAATCTTTTTATCCAGTCATGGTTACAAAAATAATTTTCAAAAAAATGCAAAACTATGTCTCTTAGACAGATATAAAAGTGAAGATGAGTGAAAGATTTTATTCTATTCATGTTACAACTGGTTCAAATGAGAATCTAAACAATTTGTGCATTTATGTATCAGAGCTATTGAAATTAATAGGCAAATGTAGCCTCCCTGGCTTTTCTACAGGGAGGATAGGACAGAATTTTAATGTCTATAAGAATTATTTTTGGCCGGGCATGGTGGCTCATGCCTGTAATCCTACCACTCTGGGAGGCTAGGAACATAGGAAGATTAGTTGAGCTCAGGAATTTGAGACCAACCTGAGAAAGAGTGAAATGCTGTTTCTACTTAAAATAGAAAAAACTAACTGGGCATTGTGGTGGGCACCTGTAGTCCCACCTACTCAGGAGGCTGAGGCAGGAGGATCACTTGAACCCAGGAGCTAGTAGTTGCTGTGAGCTAGGCTGATGCCACTGCACTCTAGCTGGGCAACAGAGTAAGACTGTCTCAAAAAAACAAAAATAAAAATAGAATTATTTTGGATAGCTTGAAATTACCTACAACACACAGAATGGTAAAATAGCTCAAGGATGATAATAGACTAAAATCAGCCAACCTGGGAGGGGTTCCTCTACACAGTAACTAGCTTCCCCCGAGGCGTGATTTTTCTACGCTGCTCTTCACACATCTGAAGATGGTTGTTACCTTCCTTGGCGTTTCTCTTCTCAGCATACACAGCCCCAGTTCTCGCTGCTGGTTCTCACATTACATATTGTCAAGTCTCCTCGCCATCCTCGTTTCTCATTTTCCTAGTCTGTCTGGGCTGCTATGAAAATACCACTATCTGGGTAGCTTATAACCAACAGAAGCCTATTTCTCACCGTGCTGGAGCCCAGGAAGTCCAACATCAAGGTCCTGAACGTTCCCATTATCTTTTTTGCTTCGAGTTTCGGTCCCTCTGGCTAAGATGACCCTGCTTTTCTTGGTCTGACAACTATTCATTCTTAAAAGAACAGACTTCGAGTCTAGTGAGGACCCACACCTTCTCTCTGCTGCCCCACATGGCAGAAGGGTCTAGCTGGCTCTCCAGACTCTCTCTTCTCAGGGCACTCGTCCCATTCATAAAGACCTCATCACTTCTCCAGAGCTCCACTTCCTATACCATACATTGGGGTTTAGATTTTTCAACATATTAACTTGAGGGGAGGCACACACATTCGTACCATGGTACCCATTTTGGGTGCTCTCCAATATTTCAATGTCTCTACTAAAGTGTGGCATCTTGAACAGACTGAAATATTCACAGACTGTCTTACTGGTTTGAAGTCATTGGGGGCATCAACATTAACATTCTGAATACTTTGTTTATATCGCTGCATCTTTATTTCAGTTATGTTTGGGTTTGCAGCTTTGTCATGTCCAGCCCATGTCCCTTTCCTCCAGGAACACAACTTGACATTTCCCACATCTCTTGCAATCAGGTGTGTCTATGCGACTGAGCCCTGGCCAATAAAATATGGCCAGAAATGACACGTGTCATTACTGAGCAGAAGCAAGTGAGTGTCCTTTTCTTGTTGTCTCTGTCCTCCTCTACCAGTTCAAAGGGAAAAACTATGACCATCATCAGGGCACAGCCACAGTTAGAAAGAGCCTGGATTCCTGTTGGTATGACAGGCTTCTGGCCCACGCCACCCACACCAAACAGTGTCCTCAGCAGAGGTAAACACGCATTGTGTTAAGCCCCTGAGACTGCAGGTTAGCTTACAGCAGCTGGTGTCACCTTAACCAAAACAATAGTGTAACAGAGGCCTTCCTTGTCTTGAACACCTCCCCCACCCTGTGTCCCTGAGGTGCTAGCAAAGGATCGACAATTTCATCTACAGCCTCTTGCAGCACAATGAGAAATATCCTATCTGGGGAGGGCTTCAGCTCACGTCGATGAATTCTGAACTTCTGAACTTTCTCACTATCTTTTTTTCTTCTGGGTCTTGATCCCTCTGGCTAAGATGACCCTGCTTTTCTTAGTCTGACAACTATTCATTCTTAAAAGAACAGACACAACTGAAGTAGGATTTGGGAAGTTTAGCATTCTCTCTGCAACAGCTAAGAACTGTTTCCTTTGGCAATCAAACAGAAAGCGTGTGTCCTTTCTCCTGCTGAGTGGCAGCACAAACTTCCCATCCCACGCACTGTCCAGAACAGCAGGCCCTGGCCATCTTGTCGGAACAGCCAGGCAGAGTGAGGAGAGGGGGGAGGGCAACCCCAGGCAGCTGCCTCCTCCCTAGTGTAAGTTCGGCACTGGCCTGGCATGAGGTCTGCAGACGTGCTGATCTGCCTGATAGAATCCCTGCATCACATCATTAGTACCATGAATGACTCAGCTACCCTTGTCTTCTGCTAGGTCATGTTGACTTAAAATTCCCTAGATAACTGACCTTCAAAACCCACTGATCAAAACCTTCATTTCCTTAATATCACCAAAACACAGGCAACCAAAGCAAAATTGGACAAATGGGAACACATCAAGCAAAAAGCTTCTGTACAGCAGAGGAAGCAAGCAACAAAGTGAAGAGACAACCCACAGAACATGAGAAAACATTTGCAAACTATGCTTCCAGCCAGAGATTAATAACTAGAATATACGAGGAGCTCTAACATCTCAACAGGAAAAAATCAAACAATCCAATTAAAAACTGGGTAAAAGATCCCAACATAGACATTTCACAAAAGAAAATATACAAGTGGCCAACAGGTATACGAAAAAGTGTTCAACATCATTAGTCATTAGAGAAATGCAAATCAAAACTATAATACCATCTCACTCCAGGTAAAAGGGCGGTACAAAGGAAACGTAAAGGTGGCAGTCAGATTAGATTGAGTGTTAAAGAAAATCTGCTACACAGAAAAAAACATTACATCTATTCCAAGGTTGGAGGTCTAGAGGTGGCTTCACCGATATTTGTGTAAATGCTAAGGGAATGGGAGGAGTTATAATAGGGAAGCAGGAGGCAGGAAGGGTGTTCAGCGTCCAGAAGGTAATAAGCAAAGGCACAGCTGCCTGCACCTGCCTTAGCATCTCTGGGCAGAGATGGGTTTCCAGGTGAGTCCGAAGTGTGAGATCATGATAGGAAATTGAAGAGAAGTGGTTGGGGTCAGGAAGCGGGTCATAAAGGGTTTCTGAGTAATGTGCTCTGACAGGCTCATCAGAATGAACTCTTCGGCCTACAGAGAGGGCGGATTGGAGGTCTGCTTGACTCTGGTTCCTCAAACTCAGCAGGTCCAGTACTGAATTACTCTCCCATCCTTCTCTAGGGCTGGCCTATCAGATCCAGCCTTCAGGCCTGTAGAGTCTACCTGCTCAGATACCTCACCTGGATGTGTCCTCTTCTCTCCATGGCCACTGTCATTGTCACGGTCAAGGCTCGTCTCTGCCTTGATTGCTGCGTTAGCTTCTGGCACATTCCCCTCTCTCCTGCTGATAGAGTGATGTTTCTAACAGAGTTGATTTGTGTCACTTCCTCACTCAAAATCCATCAGCAGCTCTGTATCATCCATACAATAAAAACTGAAATGCCTTATCATAGCTTACAGGGACTTTCAGGAGAAGACTGGCCCCTACCTCCCATCTTCTGCACCCACTTAGCACTTCACCCTTGAGCAACAAGCATGTGGGTCTCCCCTAACACCAAGTTTTCTAAGGCCCCTGTGTTTGCACATGTGCCATCACTTCTGCCTTGGACACCACTTTCTCCTGCCCTCTTATCCACCTGAAACTCCTTCTCACACGTCAGCCTAAAAGTCGTGTCCTCTGTAGAGCCTCCCTGGCCTCCTCCAGGCAGCATTAGGGATATTGCGTTTTACTCTGCTGCTGGATTTTGCTCATTCCTTCATCACCAAAGCAATCTTGCTTGTTTCTTTCCCCAGGGGTTAGTCTTCTTTCCTTCTCATGCATCCGTACCCCATGCCCACCGTGGTTCTCGAGAAATGTTTATAAAGAAAAGGAGAAAAACCTCAGCAGGATCAAAAGAATTGAAATTCTACTTTGCATCTTTTCAGACCACAAGGCACTAACAGTGGAACTCAACTCCAACAAAAATGTTCAACCTCACACAAAGGCATGGAAGTTAAACAACCTTATGCTGAATGACACTTGGGCACAGGAAGAAATAAAAAAGGAAATCATTAACTTCCTTAAGTACAACAACAATGAAGACACAAATTACCAAAACCAAATTACAGCAAAAGCAGTCCTGAGAGGAAAATTTATTGCTTTAGAAGCCTACATTCAAATAACAGAAAGAGAGCATATCAGCAAACTCACAAACCATCTGATGGAACTGGAAAAAGAAGAACAATCTAAGCCTAAACCCAGCAGAAGAAAAGAAATATCCAAAATTAAATCTGAGATCAATTAAATTGAAAACAAAAGAATCATTCATAAAATTAATGAAACAAGGAGCAGGTTTTTTGAAAGGATTAATAAAATAGATAAGCCTTTGGCCAGACTAACTAGAAATAAAAAGGTAAAATCTCTAGTAACTTCAATCAAAAATGATAAAGGGGAAATAACAACTGATATTACAGAAATACAAGAGATTATCTTTGAATACTACCAGAAACTTTATGCCCAGAAATTTGACAATGTCAAGGAAATGGATCAATATTTGGAATCACACCCTCTCCCTAGACTTAGCCCAGATGAAATAGATGTCCTGAACA
>CAUYON010098553.1:0-13680 GCA_963573935.1 Arctocebus calabarensis | reverse complement strand
TAGGGCTGGCCAGACAGCTATAGTTTTCAATCCCAGGAACTGAGAACATGGGACTCAAGGTACTAGTGCCAGAGATGTGGGAACAGGAATGGGGGCAAGGGCCAGGGTCCCTCCTGGCTCCCCTCTGGGCCACTCTTGGTGCACCTGTTAGCAGCATGCCTGGGACCCCCAGGACTGATCCAAGCCCATGCAGATGAGATTCTCCTGCAGGATCCTGGGGATGGGGAGCCGAACCTGGGGACAGAGAGATGGGGTCATGCCATGGGTCACAGTCCTGTCCCACCCCAGGTTTATCGCTTAACACTCTTGTTTACATCATGTCCCAGGAGTCATGTGGCCACCATCACCCCCACTCCACCACCAAACAGAGAAGCTTGTGCCACTCAACCACTGAGGAGCCCTTGGTCAAGTGCAGGGCAGGTGGGGAGCATAGGCACTGTGGGTGAGAACTTGGCTCCCCAGGAGTTTCTGGGACCCTTCTCTCTTGTCTCTTATATTGCTTACTGTCCTCCTGGGTTTCCCCTGTGACCTTCTATACTGCTCCAAGGAAAGCTAGGTCCCCAGATTTTTTTCTCCTGGTCCGCTCTCTCCCTAGATGGCCTGGGAGCCCTGTGTCCCAAATACCACATGCCAGGTCTTAGAGAAGACTGTGGAGGGAGGTGGGGCCTGCAGGCCCAAGGGGCAGACTCAGCTCCACCACCTCCCACCTGTGTGATAAGGGTAAGTCTCTCCTCCTGTCCAGCCTCCTCCATCATCAGGAGGGGAGGATACCGCTCTGTTAGTGTTCCTAGGACATCTCAGTCCCCAGGGATCATGTCCGGTCCTCCTCATGTCAGGACCCAATCACTGGGAGCCCCACCCACGTTGTACCTCTACCAGTAAAAGCCCTTCCTCTTCTGCTGGCCAGGCCATTCACTCAAATACTCCCCAGGCAGCTCCAGAGCCAGGTGTGCCCCACAGGCAGGGATCTAACTCTTGACAAGGCCAGAGGAACCAGCAATGACCACCTACAAAGGCCGGTGCCTGGAAGAGAAAGAAAGAGATGGAGGCCTCAGAGTTGCCTGGCCACTTGGAGAGGTCCTTGTTTTCCCCAAGGGTGTTCTCTACAATCCCCTCCTTCATCTGCTCTGCCAACTCCAGACAGAGCTGCTGTCTGCTCCAGGAGGTCTCATTCGGTACACCATACACAGTGGGCTCCTTAAGGCCACTGCTATTTGGAGGAAGGGCCTCTGTGGTCTTGGGAGGGCTGTGGTAGAGCAGCTGGGAACAACGGCTGCTGCCTTAGGGTAAGGGCAGGGTTGTGGGGGAGGGGAAGGGAAGACCACCTCTCCCACTGGTCCCTGTATGCAAATGTAGAACTGCAGGGGACCGTCCTCAAATACTGGCTAGGGGAGCACAGGGAGAGCAGGAACAAGCAGAGATTGGTACGCTGGCCTCAGGTCCGGGGCAGTTTTGTCAAGGGCTGTGCAGGAACTGCAGAGAGCCTTGGCGCAGCACAGAGAAGCGGACAGCCCTGGGGTTTGGCTCAGCAGAAAAAGCATCCTTCCAATGCTCACCCGGGAGGGGTGGAGGCATCTTTTCTCCTCT
Organism: Arctocebus calabarensis; assembly: GCA_963573935.1. Taxonomy (NCBI): domain Eukaryota; kingdom Metazoa; phylum Chordata; class Mammalia; order Primates; family Lorisidae; genus Arctocebus; species Arctocebus calabarensis. Next base: position 12,093 of record CAUYON010098553.1, on the reverse strand, counting down.
GGAGCCTTCCCTGGGCCGCCCCCGCCCCCCCCCTTAATTCCCCGGATTCAGGTGACACCACCGGGGCCTCTGTGGAAAGGGGGGCGGGGGACAGGAGGTAACTGGACCGGAGGCGGGAAGGGGAGGTTGCTTGTGGGTCTACTGATGCTGGGCTGACCCTGGAAGATGTTGAGGCCGTCGCCACTGCCGCCCCTCACCCCGCCCAGGAATCGTGGTTGGGGAGGAGGGGGAGTCTATGGCTTAAGAAAGCCTTTTTACCCTGCTCGGCCCAACAGCTTTTTTGCCTGGTTTGCCCGGATACCTTTCATATTTCCCCAAACCACCAAGGCGCCTCCACATCTAGATGTCATGGCAAACCTCCCCACCCCCATTCCAACCTGTCGCCTCCTACCTTTCTGCTCTGGGTCTGGAAGATCAACTGACTGCCTCAGAATCCCTTCCTTCTGGTTTCCCACTTTGGCCAATGTGAAGCAACAGGTTGCCAGAACTCAAATAGTTTCTTGGGCCGGTGGAAAGGAACCGTTTACTTAATTTCTGCGTGATACAGGGCCGTTTGTTACAGGGGCCAAGGCTCGGTGTCCGTCCTCCTGCTGCGAGTGTCTGGAGATGACCCGCTGCCTCGCCTTGTCTCCGCCCCCCGCCGCGTCCCTGAGGCCTTGGCCCGCCACTATCCTTCATGTAGGGGGCCAGGCACGGAGCAGGCGAGTGGGCGGCTGGGCGACCCTCGGGTCCAGCCACTGGCGCTGCTGTGGCGCTCACTCAATCCGCACCTGCAGGCGGACGTTTAGCATCACCGAGGCCAAGACGTAGAAGTAGGGGAAGTTCATGCGCAGCCTCCAGGCCAGGTCAAAGAAGGTGAGCAGCGTACGCGTGAGCCCCTTGCAGAAGGCGCTGTAGGAACCGCGAACCGCAGCGGAGCGCGACAGTCGCACCGCTAGGCCTGATAGGGCCGCCGCTGCCGCTGCCACCGACAGAGCCGCTGACGCTGCCATGAGCCCCAAGCCGGCACAGGCCCAGCCAACCGACAGATCGAGAAAAACTCTAGCCTAGAGGTCGGGCGACGAGAAGGCGGGGGCTCCTCGTGGGCCTCCAGGAGCCCTGCCCGGCCCGCCCTCGAGCTGTCCCCGCCTTCCCGTGGCCCCTCCTAAGCCCCGCCTAGGCCCCACTGCCTCCTTACTGCAGCAGCCGCTTCAGTGGCTCCGCCCCCAGAATAACCCCGCCCCAGAGTAGTCCCGCTTCTGGTACGGAGTTGTAGAGCTGTGGGCGGCCACGGCCACAAAGGCCCGCCCCACCGGTCAGCCCCGCCCCTTCCCGGCCCCGCCTCCTCCTGGGCTCCGGGACTGACCAGGCCTGAGGTCTGAGCCGACTAGAAAGTGCAGCTGCCGAATCCCCTAGAGTGCAGTGAGAGTGGAGAACTGGAAGATCTGGACCGCTTTGCTAATTCTGTCCAGAAAACCTCACCGGTTCACACCACTCTGCCTTCTGCCGTGGTCTACCCCTGGCCGCCAACACATTGTACCTTTCTTTAATTCGCATAGTTCAGTAACTCTAACGGAATGCCTGCAAACCCACACGAGTGTATTTTCTACCTTTCTGGTTTGTTAGTCGTGTATGTTTATTGGCAAATTTTCTTCTTGTGCTTCTCTTTCTAAGCGTTCTTAATCTATTGCTTGCTCTGGTTGCTGCACAAGGTAGTATGGTGTTTTCATTCGCACTAGTTTAGGCCTGTTTTTTGTTGGTATACTTAAAATCCCTTTAATGGTTTTATTTAAAATTCATTAGGTCAGGTGTGGTGGCTAATGCCTATAATCCTAGCACCCTGGAAGGCCGAGGCGGGAGGATCTCTTGAGCTCAGCAGTTCAAGACTTGCCTGAGAGAACCCTCTCTCTACCAAAAATAGAAAAACTAGACCTATGTTTTGGCCACGCCCATAGTCCCAGCTACCTGTGAGGCTGAGGCTGGAGGGTCCCTAGATGCCAGGAGTCTGCAGCTGATGGGAGTTGGCTGATGCCACCTCACTCTAGCCTGGGCAACAGAGACACTGCTCAAATAATAATAATAATGATCTTCATTAAAAGGAAATTAATCCAAACCCAGTTGTGTTTTTACACTTTGTTATGGTCATGATTTTAAAAGCAACTGTCTGCCAAGGAGTAAGTTCACTATAATCCCATCCCAGTTTTCACAAGATTTAGGCCTTCTCAAATGCCTGTTTGCAGTTTGCTGGTGCATTTAAACATCTCTACAGTATCCTGTGGAACTTTTTTTTTTTTATGAGACAGAGTCTCAAGCTGTCGCCCTGGGTAGAGTGCCATAGCGTCACAGCTCACAGCAACCTCAAACTCTTGGGCCCAGGTGATTCTCTTGCCTCAGCCTCCCAAGTAGCTAGGACTACAGGCACCCACCATAACACCTGGCTATTTTTTCGTTGTAGTTGTTATTGTTATTTGGCAGGCCCGGTCTGGATTCGAACCTGCCAGCTCCAGTGCATGTGGCCAGCACCCCAGCCACTGAGCCATAGGCGCCGAGCCTCCTGTGGAACTTTTTAAAGAACCTAGCAGAGTGACATACACTGGGTAACTGACCTACCTTCTGGGTCAAATAAAAAATAGCCAGTTATAGAGCCACTAAGTTATGGTGTGATATGATTTTAAAAACAACACATCCATGCAGGGGTATAACTGCATATATAAATGTCAGGGCAAGTGTATCAAATTGCTCAACTTTGTTCTGGTTAAGGCAGTAGGAAGGAAGTCTGACACTTTTACTTCTGAAGAAGTGCAAATGACTCAAAATTTGACTCATCCGTGTAAGGTGTATTTTAAATTAAAGGCCCTAAGACATCAATTGGCTTGGGAAGGGGCTTTCTCTCAATCTTCATAAAGACCAGGGAAACTTCAAGAAGAACAATTTTATTTTCTTCCCCTCTGGGTTATCTCATTTTTTATTTCTGGAAAGAAGATCAGGAATGTAATCAGACAGGCCCAAGCCTTCTTCAAAATAATGCCTATCTCTCAGGTTAATTTAATTTCCAAAGAGAATCATTTACAATCAATCTGTTTTCTCCCATCCATTCATTCTCCCAAGTATCTATTCATCCTTCCTGGTAACCATTTATTTAGACACACCAACAATACAGAGGAAGGAACCTTTAATTGCGGGTGAGAACTCAGGTGCCTCAAGGTGTGAAATGCTGAGTTCCAAGGAACAGTTTTTTTCCCAGGCTCTTTTATACCTTTTTTTTTTTTTCCTTCAGTTCGATATCAGCTGTATAGTTATGGCTACAGATGTTAGAAACCAGGGTATTGTTATTAGTTACAGGGTCTTTTTTTCTTTTTCTTTGCAAGGTTATTTCAGCTCAGTGTAAAGTTTGTTCTTATCTTTAGAGGAGTTCTTCTGCAGCTGCCTGCTGCTTTCTCAGGATCACTAAGAAATATAAGATTTATTTCTCCTTCCTTAATAGTCACCATCTCCACCCTCTTTTCTGAAATGAAAATGTGTAAGTATTTGGGAATCATTAGAATATTGTGTGGTCACTCCCCACCCTCCCAAGGGCAAAGTAACAATATAATTTGTATATCTTTTCCCTTACCAATCTGCTTTATTGTGAGGATTTTTTCAGTGAACCTTCCCAGGGCAAAGGGAAAGTTTTCCCCTACACTCCCTATATATATGTGTGTGTATATCCTTATGTATAAGTATTGCTTGTATAATACAATGAAACAAATAATTATTTGAAAAAGAAATAGTGACACAAATAGAGACCTAAGCCACACAGAGACTTTTTGTTCCAGATTGGATTGAGCCTATTCATTTACAGAGCCTGTTTCTTCCAATCATTTCTGAAACATCTCCTTGGTCTCATCTCGTTTTCTTTAACATTTTATTTTAAAATAATTATAGACTCACCAGGAAAATGCAAACACAGTCCAAAAAAGACTTCATGCCTTTTATCCAGCTTTCTTGAATAGTGACATTTTCTATAGGTGTAAAACAATATCAAAACCAGGAAATTGACTTAGGTACATTACTATTAACTATGGGCCTAATTTTGCTTCCTAAATATCTCTCTCTCTATCTCTATATTGAAGGGGAGTGTTAGGGAAACTTTCCCTTTTCCCCTAGGTTGCTTCGCTGAAAAGATCAACTTGCAGTTATAGTAGATTAATAAAAGAAAGGTTTATTTTCAAATACCATGTGATTTGATACAAGAATGATTTCCCAAAGTTTCAGTGATAGTGGCTTTTAAAGATTCCTTTTGGAAGGGAGATGGGAGAGAAACTGGAAAGTATACCTGCAGCAAGTGGTTGCTAAGGGGGCATGGGTAGATGGAGAGAAACAGATTGATTAGTATATTAACCTGAGAGACAGGTATTGTGCTTCAAATGACCTTAGGGTCATGTTTATGAGCAAGTGATAAGGTGTCCAGAAGCCCCTTTTCTGATTCTAAATCAGGTTATTCAGGTTTTATAGAGGAGAGGCCAGGTGCTTTCTAATCAAAAATGACCTTTTCACTGAAAATATTCTTTATACCAAGGAATCATATTTTGGGGTGAAATTTCCTTAGTTCCTTCAATATCTACATCTATATATATATTTTTAGACAGTCTCACTTTGTCACCCTTGGTAGAGCGCTGTGGTGTCATAGCTCACAGCAACCTCAAACTCCTGGGCTAAAGCAATCCTCTTGCCTCAGCCTCCCAAGTAGCTGGGACTAGAGGTTCCTGCCTGTATAACACCCAGCTATTTTTTAGAAGGGGGGGGTCTCCTTCTTGCTTAGACTAGTCTCCAACTTGTGAGATCAAGTAATCCACCTTCCTCAACCTCCCAGAGTTTTAGGATTACAGGTGTGAGCCACCACACCCAGCCTTGCTTTCAATATTTTTAAAACCTGAACTAATGTATTTGTGTGTGTGTGTGTGTGTGTGTGTGTGTGCAGGTATAGATCTAACAATTTAATATCATGTAAAGATTTGTGTAGCCACCACTATGACAAAGATAAAAAAAAGTTCCATCACCCAAAAGTATTTCTTTGGGTTACCTTTGATTCCATGCTCAGCCAACCTGCATATATTTTCTTAGATTTATATGTATTACACTCTCTTTAGAATGGGTTTAAATGGTATTGGGAGTTTAATACATGATAAACATTTGATTTCTACATCTTTGCTGTTAGTATATAGAATTTCAATTCATATTTTAATTAAAGTTTTCATTCTGAGATAATTGTACATTTACATGCAGTTGTGAGAAAAGGGAGAGAGAGGTCCCATGTATTCTTTAACCAGTTTGCCACAAGAGTAACATCCTTCAAAATTATAGTTCTGCATCATAAGAATGACATTAGTATTGACACAATCCATCTACCTTATTCAGATTTCCCTCATGCTATTCTTTTGATCAAACCCAGTGTCATCTTGCTCTCCCTCCTTACAGTGACTGGCAATCACTAATCTATTGTTTATTTCCATAACTTTTTCATTTCAGGAATAATGCACTATGGACTTGGTGCCTGTGGCTCAAGTGGCTAAAGCGCCAGTCACATACAACTGAGCTGGCGGGTTCAAATCCAGCCTGGGCCCACCAAAACAACAATGACGGCTGCAGCCAAGAAATGGCTGGGCATTGTGGTGGGTGCCTGTGGTCCCAGCTACTTGGGAGGCAGAGGCAGGACACTTGCTTGAGCCCAGGAATTGGAGGTTGCTGTGAGCTGTGATGCTACAGCACTCTATCCAGGGTGACAGCTTGGGGCTCTGTTTCAACAACAACAACAAAAAGAATAATGCACTATGTAATCTGATAGATTTGGAAAATGCTAGTTGCTCAGTAGGTGCTGCTCACAGTATGAGAAAAAATTTTCTCTAGGCCAAGATTAGAATATGAAAATATAAACTTATTTTATATTTGAGAAAGAGAAGGAAGTGGGGGGAAGAGAAAGAGAAAGAGAAGAGATCAGAGAGCAGGGAGTGAGAAAGGGGAAGATAGAAGGGGAGAGGAAAGGAGCCAGAGAATGGGTGTCATCCCAAAGAAAGAAAGGAAGAATGTCAGCCCTGAGGGCCAGTGGGCAGTTGTATTTAAGGAGGGAGGAGAGGTAATGGAAGTGGAATTCACAAGGTATTGTGAATATGAATGCTGTGTCCATGTTTCCTCAGGCAAGATTACAGACAGACAATTTTACAGGTGTTTCCGATCATTAGGCCTGATTCTTCATCTATCAGGGACACTCAGAAATTACTTGAGGCTTAAAGGAACAATTTCTAAAGGACAAAGGAGCTGGGGAATGGTAAGGGAATTTGGATGACCCAATAAGTTATTAACTCCCTCTCTGTATTCTTGATGAAGGCTTCCAACACTATAAATGTCCCTCTTAGGACTGCCTTTGCAGTATCCCAGAGGTTCTAATAATTCATGTCTTCATTGTCATTTTGTTTCAAAGATTTGGTAATTTCTTTCTTAATCTCGTCTATGACCTATCTGTCCTTCAGTATAAGGTTATTTAGCTTCCAAGTTTTTGTATGAGTCTGCAGATTCCTGTTGTTATTGAGTTCAACTTTTATTCCATGATGGTCAGAGAAGATGCAAGGAATAATCTCTATTCTTTTAAATATGCTGAGATTAGACTTGTGACCTACAATGTGATCAATTTTGAAGTATGTTCCATGGGCTGATGAGAAGAATGTGTATTCAATTTTATTAGGATGCCATGGCAGGCAGCGAGCCGAGCTGCTGCAAGTGGAGGGCCGAGTCGTGATAGGGCGTGGATCACAACCGCATGGGGGTTCCGGAAGAGTCACTGGCCATGGAGGATTGTGAGGCAAGTCCTTGCAGAGTCCCTGCCTGCTGTGAGGAGGGGGCTGAGTCCTGACAGGGCACAGATTGGAGTCACATGGTGGTCCCAGCAGGGTTCCTGGCCAAGGGGGGCAGTGGACAGCAGGCTGAGGCCCAGCAGAGTCCCTGGCCTCTGTCAGCAGAGGGCCAAGGCCCGGCAGAGCATGGATTGGAGCCATGCAGGGGTCCTGGTGGAGTTCCTGGCTGCTGTGGGCAGTGGGCCGAGGCCTGTTGGGGCATGGATCAGAGCCGCATGGGGGTCCTGGCAGTTTCCTCGCCGCGGGGGGGCAGCAGGCCAAGGCCTGGCAGTGTCCCTGGCACTGCAGGCAGCACTAGGCCTGGTGGAGCACTGATGGGAGCTGCACGGTTGTCCCAGCAGAGTCTTTGCCATGGCGGGTGGTGGACTCGGCAGGGCACAGAGTGCAGACTCACAATTCCAGGCAGAGTTCCTGGCCTGGGGGATGGTGTGGTCCTAGCAGGGCCCCGAGTCTCTTACCTGGCGGGATGCCTGGTCCAGCCGACAAGGAGTGTGGGCACTGCTCAAATCCTCCACCCCCAGTTTCAGCAGGGGTCAGGCTTCTGGTGCATCAGGTAAAGGGGGAAGTACAGAATGGAGGAAAACTTTAGTTCAGTTTTTCTACCTGAAGTTTGGTTTCTTGGAGTCGCAGCTTACCTCAGCAGAGGTGACCTGCAGTTATCACTTCTCTCTGTTGGCTGGGCTCCCAATCTTCAGCCCAATGGGCAGTTTATGGAGATTATCTTTCCTTTGGACAGGAGCCTCTGTTGGAAGCTGCTTCCAATCATCCATCTTGCCCCTCCCCCTCTATTTATTATAATTGACATCTGTTGTCATTCAGTGCTTTCCTGGGCAGGGTAGACAATGATTTAAAATTACATTTCTAATATTTCTGAGACTGTGTTCTAGCACATCATATTGCATTACAAACTTTCATCTTCATCTATAAAAAACAATTGGTTTCTAAGAGAAGACAGTTCATTTGCTTCCTTCATCTTTCAGGACCAGGAAGCTGAGCTTCTCCTTTTCTTCCAGGGAACATGTAAGAAAAAACTTGAAATTTGAGAACCAAATGAAATTAAGATCCAATCTAAGTTCTACTGTTTAGTAATTAAGTTTGGGAAATTTCTTAACTTCTAAAATTAAGTCCCTCATCTCAAAACCTAGTTAACATTAAGTTTCTCATGGAATGTTATAATAATTAAAGAAATAAAATACACAAAATGGGACAGTGTTTGCTCCTCCCAGAAATGATAAGCCTTTTGAAATCTAAATCTGCCACAATGGGTTTAGGGAAACTTTCTAGAGGTTTTTGGAGGCGCAATGTGTGGGACAATTTGAGGCACTTTCATAAATGTTCCCTTATTGAAAATGTTTCCATGGTCCTAAAATTCTTATGTTTAAGATCATTTCCCTGGATTAAAATACTGTAAATATAAAAGGTAATGGTAAAGAATGCGAAATGCTAAGTGAAAGAGAAAACTAAATTTGGAGTTCATGAACGAGTTAAACATCTTCAAGTTGCTTCTTCTAGGAAGGAAGCGGGTGTGAGATGTATGCCAGGAAGATGTTCCTTTCCTTGGAGATGTAAAGGTTTGTGTGTGTGTGTTCTATCAAACCTTTCATGCCTACACACTATAGCAGACAGAGAATCAATCTTTATCCATTTACACACACACACACAATTTACTATCTTCTCTGATACAAACCCCTGGAAAACCAAATCCATACCCTTCCTGCCTAAATGAAGCTTACAGTCAATAGAGGAAATGAAAATTAATCAAATGATTAAGAAGCATGAAATTACAAACTACCATCTGTGATATGAAGAGAAAGTTTAGGGTACTATAAGATACATTTTTGCACTGTAGATTTTGGAAACAGCTGCATCACACACCATGTTGTGTGTGTGTGGTTAATTGCTTTGTATGTTGTACGTCAGATTTTGGAGAGCCACCCAAGATGGAGACCATCTCCCTCATTTGCCAACAGCCTGGCACGCTTGGAGATAGACTCAGAACCAGATGAGATTTTGCCTGAAACACAGAGTCAAGTCTCTGGAAGGAGAAAGCCTGTGTTCTGCTAAGGTTGGTGGTAATGAGCTGGTGTTTTATCTTTTTTTGTTACTCGTGGGCAACAGAATTTGTGGGTCTATGATGAGGGACAGTTATAAATGTTTTCTGCCTTTCTTAAGACACAAAAGGATTAACTTTTTGTGAAATAATTTAAAAATAAAATTGTAAGAAGTATGTTTTCATGATTCTGATGAAAGGATCCTAAGCTAGGCACATGCCATTGTTATGCACTTGCTTCCTGTGTGGCAGTTACGTTGCCCGATTCCATGAGGGGAATTGAACATTTTGTGGTTTAAGGGCACTGGACTGTAGTCACAGGATATTCATTCTACCTGCTTCTCTGAGAAAGGAAAATCTTAACCTAGTATCATATGAAGAATCAAGGCCTGAGAGGAGTTTTTCTGAGTGTTTTCCATAATGAATCCATCTCTATTAACTTTCATCAACATACACTAGCACCCAGCATGCTGCACAGTAGCTACAAAAATGGCTGAATAAAAATAGCCTCTTTGTACGATATTAAAAATAAGTATCTAAATGGCTCTGAGTATCTTTTCTTTAGTAAAGATTTGAGGGTTCTGATACTGCAGAAGTCTCCAAGTAGATATTTTATTTCACAAACCAGAAACTCACTTACCACTCATCTGCTCAATAATGATTTTGTACTCTCTCTTAGAAAAAGAGATGAACATAAATTGTGTGATAAATACTGTTTTAAAGTAAGTCTCCTCTGGATATACGTACAATTTTCTCAGAAGGATAAAATCCCTATCATTGCAACAAAGGCAGTATGGAATGCTTTCAAAGTTGTTAAGAGAAATATTTATCTGAAAATTGGGCCTGCTGGTATTTCACCTAAGGAAAGGACGTAGTCTGTCTGTTAAAGTCACTTCAAATAAAATGATGGAGTTACACTTGGATGTGTTCACCAAAAGCTATTTCACATCTGAAACAGAGGCTAAAAAGAGTCAAAACTGCTTTCCTCAGTCCTAGGGAAAATGTGTGTCCTATCCTAGGAAGGATGAACATTCAAATCATCTCTGACATAAAAGAAAAGTATTATTGCCCACATAGGGTTGACACTAATGTGTTCACCCTGTAAAGTGGATTAATCTTGTTCTGTCAGAGTAATTTACAGAATTCTAGATCACTTGGTGTCTGGAAACATCTACCATATTCATGTATGTAAAAGATCCTTCCAAATAGGCCTAACCTAAAGGAGGGAATTTCTCTGAGTTGGGAGATCAGGGAAGAAGGAACCTGTGTAGTGCTGTCTGAGGTAGGCCTGCTCCTCTTTGGACCTGCTGCCTGTGACGAGAGGATGGTCACTTAGGACGCTGGTCCCCATGATTTACATGTAAGGATTAGCTAGATTAGCTATCCTGTCACCTTGAAGGGTCTTAAGAAGCTTGCTAGGATGAATGAGTTTATTCGATACCATTCTTAGTGAAGTTTTTGACCTGAGGTAGGAGAGAATTATAAAAAACCACACAGTGAACAGATTCTGTACCTTCAAAAGAAAGAAATGCTTTGACTTTCCTAATGGGTTTTGGTGTCACATGATTCAGTTGAAGCATTGAGCAGGATTCTGTGGTTCTCAGTTAAACCTGAAGAAACATTGATAAACTGCTCCCTGTGGGCATCTTTCTTGGTTTCTCATTTCTCCCGCTTTCCCTACACTAATCACTGCACCTCCTCCATCCCCAAGCCTGTGGTTCTGTCTCATATTTCCTGAGCACTTGCGCTCATCTACTGTCACCTCCCTCACTGCCTCTCAGTAAGACTATAGTGGCTTCTGGGGACTCCTTTCACTTATTCTTTACATTGTACCCCAAGAGTTCCTTTAAATTAAAGATGTACTTCTGTCACATTCTTATTCAACACATTTTCGTATCTTCCCATCTAACTCCCTGGAATGACACTCAGGCCTTTCAGGTTCTAGCCCCACACTTACTTTTTAGTGCAGTCTCATCCCCCCTCCCCCATACCCCCTTCTAGGCTTTTCCCTCCTGGCCCCTCTGAACCTGTGCAGGCCACTAAAGCCCCACTGTTCATGTCACCTGCGGGTCTTTGCCTAAGCCACATCTCTGTCCTGATTGCCCTTCTCCCTCCTCCGGATTTACTCCCACTGACCCTTCAGGTCCAGCTTAGATGTTGACCCCCCCCATCAGATGTCCTGTAAGGTGCATCCCCCCCGCCAAATGGCGCTATTTCAGTCTTCTTATGTATTTTAGTTGGCATTCTCTCTACTAGAGATGCAAATTTACTGAGAGCAAAGATTGACTCTCACACTCTATTATACCCAAAGCACCTAGGAGTAGTGCAGGAACTCAGCTAATATTTGTTGAATAGATGGATTAGCATTCCCACCATATCAAAGCCTTGGAAGCTATTTCTCTCTCCAAAATCCAGGAATGGTAGAAGAAACAGATGGTCTTTAGAGGGACTGTCCCAGCCTTACCATTCTAGGAGTCTATGAAGACACTGAAAAACCTTAAGCAGAGGAGAAATATCACTGAATATCACTGAAAAAAAAAGATGAAAGTAGAATGGATACAATTCAAAGAAAAAAGTTTTTTCCTACACTTTTCCTCAAGCCAAACTTGCATGTAAATTTAATTTATTTGACACATAGCAGGCACTCAGTGACAATGAGTTGAAAAAATGAAGTAATAAATTCTCTTTTCCCATAGTCTAAGGAGTATAAAGAAGCTCGATATCTATACATCACTAAAGCAGATTATCTATGTGTTTAGCATGGTACTTGGGTAACTGAAATATCTTTTGAATGTCTTTGCTCTATCTAAGCTGGGGACAATTTGAAGGCATTTTAGTAAATGATAGCAGCGTTAACTGTTTAAAAAAGATGAGGCTTTCACATTGATGTACCTCATTGGAATGGCACACTCAGGGCGGGAGGAGAGTGTCAAAAGAGTAAAGAGATAAGTTGATACTCATCAGAAAAACAAAGATTTTCAAAGTAACTTGCACCTCAAAGGCATCGTCAGGCCTGGGACAGGGCAGTAAGATGATGAGGTCTTCCCACTGTCAGATGGCTTTAACCTCAAATGTCTGTAAAAGAAATTAACAACTTTCCTTCTTAATCTCATCTATGACCCATCTATCCTTCAGCATAAGATTATTTAGCTTCCATGTTTTTGTATGAGTATGCAG
>CAUYON010098547.1:0-46101 GCA_963573935.1 Arctocebus calabarensis | reverse complement strand
TTTTTGAGACAGAGCCTCAAGCTGTCACCCTGGGTAGAGTGCTGTGGCATCACAGCTCACAGCAACCTCCAGTTCCTGGGCTCAAGCGAGTCTCCTGCCTTCGCCTCCCAAGTAGCTGGGACTACAGGCACCTCTCACAACGCCCGGCCATTTTTTGGTTGCAACCATCATTGTTGTTTGGTGGGCCCAGGCTGGATTCGAACCCTCCAGCTCAGGTGTACGTGGCTGGCACCTTAGCCCGTTGAGCCACAGGCGCCGAGCCCCAATAATGTATCTTTAGATCTGATAAAATATAGTAACAGGCACTTAAGTACTCATCATCCAGATTGAATATATGTTGGCATTTCCCAATTTGTGTCTAGATATTCTTACTAATTTTAGATAAAGCAACAAACCTTTGCATTTATTTGTTTATTTATTTATTTAGAGACAGAGTCTCATTATGTCACCCTGGGCAGAGTGCTGTAGCATCAGCAACGGTTACAGCAACCTCTAACTCTTGGGCTTAAGTGTTTCTCTTGCTTCAGCATCACAAGTAGCTGCGATTATAGGCACCCACCACAACGCCTGGCTTTTTTTGTTGTTGTTGTTATTGTCGTTGTTTAGCAGGCCCAGGCTAAACTGAGTTTGAACCTACCTGCCTCTGTGTATGTGGCTGGTGCCCAAACCACTGAACTATGGGCACTGAGCTAAAACTTTGCATTTAGAAACGAATCCTAGCACTTTGGAAGGCCAAGGTGGGAGAATCACTTGAGGCCAGAGGTTTGAGACTAACCTGGGCAACATAGTCAGACCATATCTCTATGAAATATAGAAATCAAAAAAATTAGGGTGGCGCCTATGGCTTAATGAGTAGGGTGCCAGCCCCATATACCAAAGGTGGCGGGTTCAAACCTGGCCCGGGCCGAACTGCAACAAAAAAATAGCCGGGCGTTGTGGTGGGCGCCTATAGTCCCTGTTACTCGGGAGGCTGAGGCAAGAGAATCGCCTAAGCCCAGGAGCTGGAGGTTGCTGTGAGGTGTGAAGCCATGGCACTCTACCAAGGGCAACAAAGTGAGACTGTGTCTCAAAAAAATAAAAAATAAAAAAAATTAGCCAGATGTACTGATGTGTGCCTGTAATCTTAGCTGCTCAGGAGGCTGGGGCAAGAGGATTGCTTGAGCCCAGGTATTTGATGCTGCAATGAGCTACAATTGTACTGCTATACTCCAGCCTGGACAGCATAGTGAGAACATGTTTAAAAATGAATATTAAAGTTGGAGCATTGGGGCTTGGCGCCTGTGGCTCAATGGGCTAAGGTGCCAGCCGCATACACCTGAGCTGGCGGGTTCGAATCCAGCTCGGACCCGCCAAACAACAATGGTGGCTGTAACCAAAAAAAGGCTGGGCGTTGTGGCAGGAGCCTGTAGTCCCAGCTACTTGGGAGGCGGAGGTAAGAGCCTCGCTTTAGCCCAGGAATTGGAGGTTGCTGTGAGCTGTGATGCCATGGCACTGTATCCAGGGTGACAGCTTGAGGCTCTGTCTCAAAAAAAAAAAAAAAAAAATTGGACATTGGTCTTTTCTTGACTGACTTGATTAATTTATTGAAATTAAGTCTTCATTTTTTTTCATTTATAGCTTTGTGGATTATGGCTGCCAAGTGGGAAATGGAGGATCGATTGTCTTCAGAAAGTGCAAGGCAGCTATTTCTTCGGGCTCTGCGCTTTCATCCAGAGTGCCCAAAACTTTATCAAGAAGTGAGTGTGTGTGCATGCAGGATGATGAGAGAGTGACATCTCAGTTTGGACCTCTGGAGACTTTTATTCTTCATTAAGTTGAAAAGAGTTCGATTTATGGAGTCTAGGGATAAATAGGAGGAAGGGGAGAAGCTTTGGAATCCCATCTATGGAGGGATAGGGAACTGGATCCTGGGGTGCCAGTGTGAGGCTCTTTATACCTTTGTTCTTACTGTTTTCCTTGGTTCCCCTCCCTTCCTTCTGGTTTCTTTTGGCTTCTCTTCCTCTTTTCTTCTCTGTTTGTTTCTTTCTTCTTCTTTTTCTTTTTGTCTCTTTCTTGAGATAGATACTATTAGTACTTCCTGATCTGTTAGAAAACTTAACTCTAGTGGAGGGTGCTCTAAAACATTGATGGCGGGGTTTTGAGTTTTAAATAATATAATGATTTTGGTGCAAACATCTCTAATATAATGATTTTCTATAGTGGAGTTGCTGGGTCATGTGGTAGTTCTATTTGGAGTTTTATGAGGAACCTCAATAGTGATTTCTCTATTGGCTGTATTAGTTGACCTGTCTACCGATAATAGATAAAATTTTCTTTTTTTCCTCATCCTCATCAGATGTTGTTTTTTCTTTCTTGTCTTTTTATAAAGCATTTTTATGATGACTGATTTAAAATCCCTGTCAAGGGCCAGGTGCAGTGGCTCATGCCTGTAATCCTCAGACTCTGGGATGCTGAGGCAGGTGGATTGCCTGAGCTCAGGAACTTGAGACCAGCCTGAGCAAAAGCAAGGCCCCCGTCTCTACTAAAAGTAGAAAAATTATTGAGGTGTTGTGGTGGACGCCTATCGTCCCAGCTACTTGGGAGGCTAAGGAAAGGGTCTTGCTTGAACCTAAGAGTTTGAGGTTGCTGTGATCTATGACACCACAACACTCTACACAGGGCAACAAAGTGAGACTCTGTCTCAAAAACAACAACAACAACAAAAGTCCTTGTCAGATAATTCTAATATCTGCGTCATCTTGATGTTGGTATCTCTTGATCGTCTTAGTCAAATTGAGATTTTTTTTTGGTTGTTGGTATGGTGAATGATTGATTTTCCGTTGAATCTTAAGATATTCTAGCTGGTATTTTAGAGATTCTGGATATTATTTAAATCTTCTGTTCAGTATACCTCCTTGGTTACTACTTTGCTTCTTTATTGCTGAATGGGATTAGAAGTCTAAATTTCCAGTTTGGCCTTTGTTGACACTTTTGAGATACATGGATAAAATCATAATTAAAATCCCTTGCAATAACCGTCACTGTTAGGTGATAAATTTATGTACTTCTCATCCATATTAAGGACATCATAGTATGTTTGTTGCTTTACCAACTTAAGGATCAAATTTATAGTTTGTTTAGCTCTGAAGTAATGACCAAGGGCACAAAATATTTTTAAAGGTTCAGTGACCATAGGACAATGGTCATTGCATTGGTCACATACACCAAGGCTGGCAGGTTCGAACCTTGCCTAGGCCAGCTAAGCAATAGTGACAATTGCAACAGAAAAATAGTTGGGTGTTGTGGCGGCATCTGTAGTCCCAGCTACTTGGGAGGCTGAGGCAAGAGAATCAGTTAAGCCCAAACATTTGAGGTTGCTATGAGCTGTGACGCCATGGCACTCTACCCAGAATGACATAGTAAGACTCTGTTTCAAAAAATAGATAAATAAATAAATAAGGGAAATTCTGAATTAAAAAGAAAAGATGATAAAAAAAATTTTTTTTTGAGACAGAGTCTCAAGCTGTGACCCTGGATAGAGTGCCGTGGCATCACAGCTCACAGCAACCTCCAATTTCTGGGCTCAAGTGAGTCTCCTGCCTCCACCTCCCAAGTAACTGGGACTACAGGCGCCTGCCACAACGCCCGGCCAGTTTTGGTTGCAGCTGTTTGGTGGGCCTGGGCTGGATTTGAACCCGCCAGCCCAGGTGTACATGGCTGGCATCTTAGCCTGTTGAGCCACAGGCACCGAGCCTATAAAAAAATTTTTAAAGTTTTTGATTCCTGTATCCAAATTGCTTGTCAAAAGAGCATAAAATAATAACCTTTTCACTATACCTTGTTAGTATCAGCTTGTTTCATAGGAAAATGAAATACAACAACCTCAGACTTTTTCAGATCCTGTATTTACAGGTAAAAAGTGTTTTCTTACTTTTTTTTTTTGAGACAGAGTCTTACTCTATTTATCTGTTGTTGAGTGTTTGGCATGTCACTGTAGCTCACGCAATCTGAAACTCTTGGGCTTAAGCAGTCCTCCTGCCTCAGCCTCCCAAGTAGCTAGGACTATAAGCACCCACAGTAATGCTCAGCTAAGTTTTCTATTTTTAGTAGAGACAGGATCTCACTCTTGCTCAGGCTGGTCTCCAACTCCTGAGCTCAAGCAGTCTAAGAATTATAGGTGTGAGCCACTGAGCCTGGCCTATATTTTTAGTTTTTTTAAAAAAAAATTCAAGATTTTCAGTTTATTATTTCCCTTCTGTAGTACTTTAGGATGGAGTTGATGCATGCTGAAAAACTGAGGAAAGAAAAGCAAGAATTTGAAAAAGCCAGTATGGATGTGGTAAGGTCCTTTAAAATATTGTATGGTAATTTATTAATATGTGTGTTTTTTGTTTTTTTTTTTTTTTGAGACAGAGCTTCAAGCTGTCACCCTGGGTAGAGTGCTGTAGCATCACAGCTCACAGCAACCTCCAATTCCCGGGCTCAAGCGAGTCTCTTGCCTCTGCCTCCCAAGTAGCTGGGATTACAGGCGCCCACCACAACGCCCGGCCATTTTTTGGTTGCAGCCGTCATTGTTGTTTGGCGGGCCTGGGCTGGATTTGAACCCGTCAGCTCAGTTGTACATGGCTGGTGCTTTAGCCGGTTGAGCCACAGGCGCCGAGCCAATATGTGGTATTTTTGAGCCTACTTAAGAGAAAAATCTTTGAAGTATATTTTTGTTTTTAATTTAATGTCACATTTTGCAACTTTAAGACAAGTGTAGTGTTGATTTAATTACATGGGCTTAGTAGTAAAGGTGAAGTTTTGTGCTTTAAAAATAGGTATTTGGACTCATTTAAGGGGTCCTCAGAATTATTACTGATAGAACAGCCAAATGCTATTCTTTAACACAGTATGGTATCAGTAAGTGATTTATTAATGGGTAGGAGGAACTTGAGAAAAGTTGTGAAATGTGTGGTTCCTAGCCTCCTTTCTTTCCCTTTTTATAGAATTTTTTTGTGTGCCAGAATGATTTTAAAGAAAGCAGATTTAGAGTATCTGTGGTGAAAAAGGAACTTTGCTATCTGTTATCGTGGATTGCATCTCAGAACTTTTTTTATTCAAAGAAAGTATTGCACAGGAGGACAAACAAGGCATGTGAAACCTAAGCTGTTCTGGTCTAATGGAGAGTGTGATCTTGCCACCAGTCCAGGAGCCTGAGAGAACACAGCCGGGAGATCAGTGATCTTGTTCAAGCTGTACATGTTACTATACAAGTGAGGGAACTGGTCCAGAGAGAGTTGATTTGCCTGAGGTCCTGTTGCATAGGCTGGGATTATTACTTTTTTCATTCTAGTGCTTTTTCTACTTTCTGGCTCTCTGTTTAATGTAACACTCTAGGAGAATGTTGATTATTCTGAAGAACTCCTTAAGGGCGAGTTGGCACGGATTATCTACAAAAATTCTGTAAACATTATTAAAGGTAAGTACCTTTTGAATATTTATTTACTTTTGTTCAATTTTTGTATAAGTTTAAATGTTTATTTTAGGTAAGAAAGAGAAATATTCCTTTTACAGTTTTGTTTTTTTTTTTTTGGCCGGGGCTGGGTTTGAACCCACCACCTGTGGCATATGGGGCCAGTGCGCTACTCACTGAGCCACAGGTGCTGCCCAGTATTCCTTTTATAATGAGGACAACATTTAGCTAATTTTGACGTTTTCCATTAGAATATGTGTAAAACTCTTGTTTCTTTCAGAAAAGACTTATTTCTCCTAGACTAAAATTGAACATTTCAAAAGTTCTTATTGAGTACTTAACTCATGGGGAATTGAAAGAAATAGATGATTTAGTTCATTATGTGATGGATGTTCCAGAATGTTAATAATGGTTTTGCTTGTAGAGGGGGTCTAAAGGGTGACTTTGTTTTTTCTGCACTGTTCTATTTCTCAGTGGAAAAAGAAAAGTAACTATAATCTAAGAAAGTGGTACTTTTAGAGTAAAGTGTTAATTATTCTGCTTTTTAAATTTAGGTGCAGAATTTCACATTTCACTGCTTTCAATTGCACAGCTATTTGACTTTGCCAAAGATCTACAAAAAGAAATTTATGATGAGTAAGTAAAACAATAGAAAGGTGATTACATCTATATCCGATCTTGTGGTAAGGGCTTGAGAGAGTGCCTAAATTCTACTTGTCTGATCTTCCTTTTTGTTCATAAAATGAGAGTGGTACTCTTGGATGTTTATAGTTGAGTGATGCTGCTAGGTTTATTCCTTAACGTCCAATTACCTGGTTTAAGAGTTATCTGTAGCCTACCTTACAGGTATTTCCATTCTTAGATAACATCCCTTACTTTGGGAGGAGATGAAATAGAATGTGGATCAGTTTGTTCTCTGGTATCTGCCAGGTTTGGATAGATTAGTAGACTGTGCTGTTTCTCTGCTTTTTTGTTTTTTTTTTTTTTTTTTTTTTTGAGACAGAGGCTCAAGCTGTCACCCTAGATAGAGTGCCATGGCATCACAGCTCACAGCAATCTCCAATTCATGGGCTCAGGCGAGTCTCCTGTCTCCGCCTCCCAAGTAGCTGGGACTATAGGCGCCCGCGACAATGCCCGGCCATTTTCTTTTTTTTTTTTTTTTGAGACAGAGCCTCAAGCTGTCACCCTGGATAGAGTGCCATGGCATTACAGCTCACAGCCACCTCCGATTCCTGGGCTCAAGTGAGTCTCTTGTCTCTGCCTCCCAAGTAGCTGGGACTACAGGCGCCCGCCACAACGCCCGGCCGTTTTTTGGTTGCAGCCGTCATTGTCGTTTGGCAGGCCCAGGCTGGATTCGAACCCGCCAGCTCAGGTGTACATGGCTGGCGCCTTAGCCCGTTGAGCCACAGGCACCGAGCCAATGCCCGGCCATTTTTGGTTGCAGCTGTGGTTGTTTGGTGGGCCTGGGCTGGATTCGAACCCGCCAGCTCAGGTGAACGTGGCTGGCGCCTTAGCCTATTGAGCCACAGGCGCCCAGCCATTGTTTTTTATTTTTTTTGAGACAAAGTCTTACTGTGTCACCCTTGGTAGAGTACTGTGACGTCACAGCTCACAGCAACCTCAAATTCCTGGGCTCAGATGATAGTCTTGCCTCAGCTTCCTGAGTAGCTGGGGCTACAGGTGCACCACAACACCCGGCTATTTTTAGAGACAGGGTCTCACTCTTGCTCAGGCTGGTCTCAAACTCCTGAGCTTAGGTGATCCGCCCACCTCGGCCTCCCAAAGTGCTGGGATTACAGGTGTGAGCCACCGCTCCCGGCCTTTATACTGTTGTTAAAGGGATGTCCTATTTTTCTTTTCTTTCTTTTTTTCTCTTTTTACTCACCACTAAATGCGGATATGTTTGATATTCTGAATTAGTTTCTTGTTGTATGGTACATACCAATAAGCTGTATTTTTTAGTCTTCAGGCTCTACACACAGATGATCCTCTCACTTGGGATTATGTGGCAAGACGAGAATTAGAGATCGAGTCACAACCAGACGAGCAGCCTCCAACGAAGCAGGTCAGAGCACTGGAGGTGTCCCGGAAGGAGGAGAGGTGCTGCGCGGTATTTGAAGAGGCAGTGAAGACTCTGCCAACAGGTGAGCTTCACCAAACCACAGTGTGATATAGAAGTTCCTGTTCCTGATAACAAAATCAGTATCAGGGACCTCCCTGCAGTGCAGTTTACAACGTGTGTGGCTTTCCAACTTGTTCTTTCTCTTATTGTGAAAGTTGGAGCTTCTATGAACTTCCTCAGTAGTGGAGGTATTTATGTTCATTTATTTTGGGGGAAATGATACTTAGGAAACAATAATTTAGATTTTAAAATTATAATTCCTTAATTATCTGTTGATAAAGATTTAATTTTTATTTTATACTATTGGGGAATAAGGCTGAAGGGAGATATAATCTGGATAGGACTTTTAATTTTTATATTTATACCATTACTCTTTTGTTTTTCTCCAATGTTTGAGAGGTTTGGCTTTAATCAAAATAATGCTTTTTTTCATCAGGCAAATGTAAACTCTTCAGAGGAATTTTCACTTTGAAGAAAAGTTACATGATGATTGTTGAACTAAGAGAATTCGTGATCTGATCAATGCAATCTTTCTGACTTTTCCAGAGACCATGTGGAAGTGCTACGTCAGCTTTTGCTTGGAAAGATTTGCTAAGAAGACAAATAGTGGGCTCCTCAGAGGGAAGGTGAGGACAGGTTACATAGTTATAATGGCTGACTAGAAAGTGACTTTCTTTTCAAAGGAGATCAGAAGCACAGCTCTTTTGGGGTCTGAGACAACTTCTATACACTGTATGTTTAACTACCCTTTCTTTCTGGGTGACCTGTCTGAAGGAACTCTCTTCCTTCTGGGCTCTGTTTTGTGCTGCTGCCTGGTACATTTATTCATAAATGAAATATACACGAGCAACTCAGTCCCATTTCTGAGTTCTGATGTCTCAGGCCAAAGGACCCTGGGATCTTTGTAATGAACTGAGGGATTTTTCTATTTTCAGAGGCTAGAAAGAACTATGACTGCATTCAGGAAGGCCCATGAACTCAAGCTTCTTCCAGAATTGCAATATAAGCAATGGGTAAGGACCTAGGGAATACATTCCCTGCCAGTTGCATATAGTTTATTCCAGTTTTATGCCAGGGTCATGTGTTTTAAATATATCCAGTGTTATGACTAAGACCGTTTGGAAGTTTGATATGTAGAGTGTTTACATTTGGCTGCCAGTGTTTTGTATATGCTAAAAATGAAGTCTATACTAGTAGTGAAGGGAGAAATAGTAAAAAACACTTGTAACAAAGCATCACTATTTGGGTTTATTTTGTTTGTTCACTCATTTCTCTTTTACTGAACATCCCTTTCCTGAACATATACCTATCCCATATTAGCCATCAATACATTAAAGACAAATTAGATGTGTTTCAGAAGCCGACATTGTAGTAAGAAGCGTATTAAATCATCGGTACCCCAGGGTGTGGGTAAAGATTGGTACAGAGACCAGAATAATGTGCTGTGGGAATACACAGTTCTAGACCAGGTCTGGCCACTTAATATCTAGGTAACTTGGACAAACCAATGTGCTTTTCTTCCTTTGTTTATTGGATTTTAAAATAGTGGATAGTGATCCTTTTTGTTTTTATCAGCTCACTAAATTGTTGAGAGCATTACATAATGTTAATGTATTTAAATACCTTTATTGGAGATAAAAACAAAAATCTTCATATTCGTCAAGTGCTTTTTATTTATATGACTCTTGTCTCTTTTGATCCATATCATTTTTATGTAATTGCAATTAATGTCTTGTTATTTTGTATTATATTCTACCGTTTTTGCATCAACATTTTCCCCATACTTCTAAATATATCTACATAACACAGATACTATATAATAGACCACTGTATTATGGTATCTATTTGGGAAAACCTTAGGTCTGTATGATTGCAGCTGCCATTGCTTGAGTTGTGGAATGCTGGCCAGTCAGTCATATGCTATAAATTCCCATGGGTTTTGAGTATTACCTTAGCTATTTTCCTCTCTTTCCATTATCATCTTTATTTCATTCTTCACCACTCTGGCTACTTCTTTTTCTTTTCTTTTCTCTTTTTCTTTTTCTTTCTTTTTTTTTTGGAGACAGTTTCATTTGGTCACCCTCGGTAGAGTGCCATGGCATCTTAGCTCAACAGCAGCAGCCTCAAACTCTTGGCCTCAAGTAGTCCTCCTGCTTCAACCTCCCAAGTCACTGGGACTACCGGTGCCCGCCACAATGCCCGACTATTTTTTAGAGACCGGGGTCTTGCTTTGGCTCAGGCTGGTCTCAAACCAGTGAGCTCAGGTAGTCTACCTGCCTCAGCCTCCCAAGTGGTGGGGTTATATGTGTGAGCCACTGGACCCAGCCCTCTTCTTTGTTTTTGTTTTTTTTTTTTCCTTACTTGAGACAGAGGCTTACTTTATTGCCCAGGCTAGAGTGCCATGGTGTCTAGCTCACAGCAACCTCACACTCCTGGGTTCAAGTGATTTTCCTGCCTCAGCCTCCCAAGTAGCTGGGACTCCAGGTGCCTGCCACAACGCTTGGCTAACTTTTCTGTTTTTAGTAGAAATAAGGTTTCGCTCTTGCTCAGACTGGTCTCGAATTTCTGAGCTCAATTGATCCTTACAGAATGCTAGGATTACAGTAAGAGCCACTGCGCCTGGCCAATACTCTGGCTATTTCAGATATCCTATACTCCTCAAATCTTTGATGTTGTCCTTCTTAAGCTCATCGTGTCATTGCTTATTTGGTGATCTTGCCTTTAATGGGAGTCCATGACCGTATTGATTCTACGTCAATTTTTTTCTCTAGATTATTTTTTACAGAAGAATCTTTCAGAATTATTAGGTTGTTCTGAGGCTTCCCATTGTCCTTTGGATAAAGCTGCTCAAACTCTTTGACTTTCAGCTTTATCTTCCAATTCTCTGCTTTGCCTCCTAACCTCCAGCGATTCTGAACTTGGGGTTTCATTCACATCCAACCAGTCTATCATCTTTATTAGACTTTTGCATATGCTGGTTGGCAGAGCCTTTTCTTTTCCTGGGAACTCTGCTTTCACCTGATGCTTTTCCCTCTGTAAATCTTAGCTTAAGACCCCTTGGCATGTAACTAAGATTAAAAAAATTTTTTTAGGAAACAGGATCTTACTATATTGTCCAGGCTGAGTGCAATTGCTTTTTCACAGGCATAATCATAGTGCACTGTGGCCTCAAACTCCTGGCCTCAAATGATCCTCCCACCTGTCTTTAGATAGACCCCGTGCATAGGAGCACATAGAGGAGGAGGAGGAATTTCAAATTGTTCACTTTATGTCTGTTTAGCAGCCATGGTAAAGCTTTAGTGGAAATGCTATTGAAATTACTGTCTCAAATGTGGTCTAATTTACATAGGTAATTTAGGTTTCAGTAATTAATTTTCTAATAATCCTTTGTTTTATCTAGATTGAGTTGTTGTTGCACCATAACTTCTTTAGGGAAGCTCTGGAGGTGGCAGTAGCTGGGACTGAACTGTTTAAAGACTCCGTAGCAATGTGGCAGATGAAGCTGCAGGTGCTCATTGACTTAAAGAGCCCTGGCATCGCCATGCATTTTGAAGAAGCCTTTGTGCACCTGAAACCCCAGGTCCGAGAGTGGGTCTTTTGTTTTTCTTTCTTTTGGAGAAATCTTTTAAGACTTCAGCCAAAGCTCATATTTTTGGGATATGAAAGCCAACCCTAGAGTGTCTTTTGTTGTTATAAGTAGTGATAGTTTAAAGGTCAGGGGCAGAATTTAAATTAAAAAAAATTAATATCTTTACACCTCTTAGAATATGTTTACATGCCATTTGTTTATTTATTTTTGAAACAGAGTCTCAGTCTGTCGCTCTGGGTGGAGTACTGTGGTGTCATACCTCACAGCAACCTCAAACTCTTGGGCTCAAGTAATTCTCTTGCCACAGCCTCCCAAGTAGCTGAGACTGCAGGCGCCCACCACAATGCCTGGCTATTTTTTTCTAGAGATGGGGTCTTAGTCTTGCTAAGGCTGGTCTCTAACCTATGAGCTCAGGCAGTCCACCTGCCTTTACTTGCCGGAGTGCTAGGATTATAGGTATGAGTGACTACGCCCAGATAACATGCCATTTAATAGCTTATTTTTAACCCTTTATGTGAAAATTTACTAAATTGCTGGGTGTGGTAGCTCATGCCTCTAATCCTGGCACTTTGGGAGGCTGAGGTGGGTACATTGCTTGAGCTCAAGAGTTCGGGACCAGCTTGAGTAAGAGTGAGACCCTGTCCTACTAAAAATGGAAAAACTAGCTCGGTGTTGTGATAGGTACCTATAGTCCCAACTACTCAGGAGGCTGAGGCAGGAGGATCAGTTGAGCCCAAGAGTTTGAGGTTGCTGTGAGCTATGATGATGCCATGGCATTCTACCCAGAGTGACAGAGTGAGACTTTATCTCAAAAAAAAAAAAAAAAATATAAAAATTGACTAAATTATATAAACCTTCCTATTCTATTTAGCTATCTTGTAAGTGAGAGATACTAAGAAAATATTATTCTCCCTTTCTTCCATAAGCATAACATAAGCATAACTTTTAAATATATACCTTAGGGCTGCGCCTGTGGCACAGTGTGTAGGGTGCCAGCCCCAAATACCGAGGGTGGTAGGTTCAAACCTGGCCCCGGCCAAACTGTAACAAAAAATAGCCAGGTGTTGGTGTGGCGCCTGTGGCTCAAAGGAGTAGGGTGCCAGCCTCATATGCCATAGGTGGTGGGTTCAAACCCAGCCCCGGCCAAAAAAATAGCTGGGTGTTGAGGCGGGTGCCTGTAGTCCCAGCTACTTGGGAGGCTGAGGCAGGAGAATCGCCTAAGCCCAGGAGTTGGAGGTTGCTGTGAGCTGTATGACGCCACGGCACTCTACCAAGGGCGATAAAGTGAGACTCTGTCTCTACAAAAAAAAAAAAAGTTTAAAGCTCTAAATCTTAAGCTTTGTAGTGAATCTTTTATATCAGTAGGAACAATGTATTCCAGAAGATAAAGTGGGAAGAAAACCTATTTTGGTGCTCATTTCTATGTTTCTGAGACATGAGTGAAGATGAGATAGTTTAGCCTAGACTAGTTTTTGTGCTATAGATTCTAGACAGCAGAGACATGACTGGGTAGCTGTGGGTCTGACTAGCTATGGCTGTTAATTGCATAATTAAAGATTGATGATAATTAGTATAGGCAGTATTCCCATATGGAAAGGAGCTAAAATTCACAGGCGAATGTTGCTCTGGGTGACTTGGTCAAGAGGCTGTGTCCTGGTATGCCATTCCTGCTGAGGCACGATGAGGACAGACTAGGAATGAATCCATATTTTACATATGGATTATTGTATGAGAAACCTGCCTTTGTAGTGATTTTTTTGTTTGTTTGTTTTTTGTTTTTAGAGACAGAGTCTCACTTTATTGCCCTGGATAGAATGCCGTGGCATTACAGCTCACTGCAACCTCCAACTCCTGGGATTAGGCCATTCTCTTGCCTCAGCCTCCTGAGTAGCTGGGACTACAGGAGCCCGCTACAATGCTCGGCTATTTTTCTGTTTTGCAGTTCAGCTGAGGCCAGGTTTGAACCTGCCACTTTTGGTATATGGGACCAGTGCCCTACTCGATGAGCCACAGGTGCTGCCCTGTAGTGATTAGTTTTCAGAACAGCACTTTTAAGCCACTATTTTCTAATGAATTTCTATTGATACATATATTTTGCATATTCTGAAGTATGTATGGCATTTTGTTATTCACCATTTTCTAACCTTTTTAAAATTGTGAGCAGGTTTGTCTGCCCTTGTGGATTTCTTGGGCAGAATGGAGTGGACGTACCAAAAGCCAAGAAGACACTGAGGCAATCTTTAAGGTATAGGCTTCATGTTCTAGGTTTTGTGGTGTGGGCAGATGGGTCCAGTGATTGTTTAGCTCAAGGGAGTTTTCATCAGCAGGTGCTCCTAAAGCACCATTGAGTGGCCTGGGTAGTTCTGGGAAAAATTGTTTGATACTTAGAAATTTCTTCACATAGCTTGTTTCTTTTCTTTTCTTTTTTTTTTTTTAATTGTAGAAAGCTATCGTAGCTGTCACAGGTCCTGACTCAGTAACTCTGAAGGATAGGTACCTGGATTGGGCTTGTCGAAGTGGTGGCTACAAAAAGGCCAGAGCTGTATTTAAAAGGTACTAACAAATGTTCATAGTTGTTACTACTTTCTCCACTCCATATTTAGCCCTTGATACCCATATTATTTTTAATCACAAATACCAATAATATCTGAGGAAGTAATATCCAAGAGACTTTTTCTTTCTTTCTTTTTTTTAAGGCGGGGACTTGCTCTGTTGCTCAGCCTGGGTTGCAGGTACAATCATAATTCACTGTAACCTTTACCTTCTAGACTCAAGCAGTCTTCCCTCTTCAGTCTTGAGTAGCTGAAACTCTAGGTACATGCCATCATGCCTGGTTAATTTTTAATTTTTTGTAGAGATCACAACACACCTAATTGCTCAGGTTAGAAAGAGACTTTTTCAAAACGTAGCGTTCCAAAGTGAGGCTCCTGGGGAGGCTGAGATGGGAAGATTGCTTGAGCCTAGGAGTTCAAATCCAGCCTGGGCAACAACATAGTGAAACCCTATTTTTTATTTTTTTAAAAGTCACTTCTTTTCCTCTTTATTTTTTAAATAATAAAAGCATTTTATACCTATTATGGAGGGAGAAGATAACCATAAATATATATTATAATCCCATCTACAAGGGAAAACTCCCTGTTAATAGATCATTTTATACTTTGATTTTTGTGCAGTTGAGATGATACTGTAATATCAATTTTGTGTACCACTTTTATCGATGAACATTAGGTTGGCCTTTTTTTCCCTTCAGTGGAAGTTCTTCATAAACATTAATAAAAATAGCTGAATGATAATACCACCCTGTGGATGTGCCATCATTTATTTGGCCACAGTAATACTGCTTTGATGAACATTTCTGCACAAATACTATTTATCCATGTTAGAAATTATTTCTTGCAGTTTTTATTTTATTTATTTATTTTTTTTTTTTGCAATTTCTGGCCAGGGCTGGGTTTGAACCTGCCACCTCCAGCATGTGGGGCCGGTGCCCTACTTCTTTGAGCCACAGGCGCTGCCCAAATTTATTTTTTATTTTTATATTTCTTGCAGGTTTTGGCCAGGACTGGGTTTGAACCCACCACCTCCAGTACATGGGGCTGGCACCCTACTCCTTGAGCTACAAGCACCACCCCCTAGAAATTATTTCTATATAATATATTCTTAGAAATGGAATTATTGGTCTCCAAAAGACTTTGAAATGTAGCAAGAGATCCAAGACTCTAAAAGTAAGAAAGAAGAATTCAGTATAAAAACTGGATAGGAAAGAGTTTATTAATTGTAAATGGTTAGTCCTTAATAATTGAAAGTGTTCTTTTCTTTCTTTTTTTTTTTTTGGAAACAGAATATCACTCTGTCACCCTGAGTAGAATGCTGTGGTGTCATAGCTCACTGTAACCTCAAACTCTTGGGTTCAGGCGATTCTCTTGCCTCAGCCTCCCAAGTGGGTGGGACTACAGGTGCCTACCAGAATGCCCACCTGTCTAGTGTTTCTATTTTTTTTTTTTGAGACAGAGCCACAAGGTGTCACCCTGCTTAGAGTGCTGTGACATCACAGCTCACAGCAACCTCCAACTCCTAGGCTCAAGCGATTCTCCTGACTCTGCCTCCCAAGTAGCTGAGACTATAGGCACCTGCCACAATGCCTAGCTATTTTTTGGTTGCAGCTGTCATTGTTGCTTGGCAGGCCCAGGCTGGATTCAAACCCAGCAGCTCAGGTATACGTGGCTGGCGCCTTAGCCGCTTGAGCCACAGGCACCAAGCCTAGTTTTTTTAGTACAGATGGGGTCTCACTCTTGCTCAGGCTGGTCTCCAACTTCTGACCTCAAGTGATCCACCCATCTTGTCCTCTCAGAGTGCTAGGATTATAGGCATGAGCCACCATAGGTCAGATCCTTTCATCAAGTTGCAGACAAGTCTTCATTAAATGTCTTGTAGGGGCACTGGCTTGGATATTTGTAATTATGAGATGTAAGAGGTTTTCTGTCAATGTAACGTCTTGCCACTCCTTTTTAGTCTACAGGAAAGCCGTCCGTTTTCTGTTGATTTTTTCAGAAAAATGATTCAGTTTGAAAAGGAGCAAGTACGTATTCTGTTTAATTATTTCTTGTTTGGGAAAAATGGGTTAATGGCTACTAATCTATGGCAATTTTTGTTATATAAAAAGCTCTCATTATAATACAGTATAAATGTCTGGTCCCTTTGCCCAACCCTTTTTCCATAGACCTGGCTTAGGAATGGTAGTCAAGCAAAAAGGACAAAGTATATGTTTGGAGGCAAGAAAACTCATGTGTCACTTTTTTCATGAAGGTTTTCCTGTCAGGTTGGGTGCTGCTCTGCCCCTGCAATGCTCTGTGTGTCTTTTGTGTTGAGTGGTGATCAGTAACTTTCTGCTTTTTTTTTTGCAGTTTTTGGCCGGGGCCGGGCTTGAACCCGCCACCTCTGGCATATGGGGCTGACGCCCCACTCCTCTGAGCCACAGGCGCTGCCCTAACTTTCTGATATTTTAAAGTGAACTTGTGAGTAGAGAAAAATACAGGAAAGTCTCAGTTAAAAGGAACGCACAAAAATCCAAATGTGTAATTCAATTACATTAATACATCCAACCATACTTAAAATTTTTTTATTGCTTTATCACATTTTTTTTTTTTTGAGACAGAGCCTCAAGCTGTCTCCTTGGATAGAGTGCTTTGACAGCACAGCTCACAGTAACCTCCAAATCCTGGGCTCAAGCGAGTCTCCTGCCTCCGCCTCCCAAGTAGCTGGGACTGCAGGCACCCACCACAACGCCCGGCCATTTTTTGGTTGCAGCCATCATTGTTTGGTGGGCCCAGGCTGGATTCGAGCCTGCCAGCTCAGGTGTATGTGGCTGGCGCCTTAGCCCGTTGAGCCACAGGCGCCAAGCCCAAATTTTTTATTCCACATAGGCACACAGTTTTATACTGATTTCTGACTAATGTGCCACATGAGAGGATTCCCTCTCAGATTTAGTTAACATTTTATTTTTTTAATTTTTTATTTTTTTTTAGAGGCAGAGTCTCACTTTATCGCCCTTGGTAGAGTGCCGTGGCCACAGCTCACAGCAACCTTTAGCTCTTGGGCTTAGGAGATTCTGTTGCCTCAGCCTCAAGTAGCTAGGACTACAGGCTAGTTAACATTTTATAAACACATTCCTATATTTTTACACATATCTATTGTGGAGAAAAAAGATTAATAATTCATTGTGATATGATAGAAATCCTATTTTTCATGGTGGTAATGTTACTCCTAAACTTGTAGTTTTTGTAACTATTTAATTACATATAGGTAATTTCCAGTTTCTGATCCTGAGAACACTTACAAACATTTCCTTAATGTAGCTTTTTTTGGTTGGTGGGAGTCAAAATACATTTCTAGGACTGGGGATACTAATTTATTTTTTATTCATTGTTAGATAGTCCACCAAAAGAATTATAAGGAAAAAGTTACCAACGTAGTTCTTAACAAAAAGGAATGAGAATTATAGCAAAGGAGTAAAACCAGCAGATATGCAGGCATTATCTATTTCCTGTTGCTTCTCCAAGTATTGAGTTTGCTTCTTTTTTATTTTGATTTTTTTCCTTTATTTATTACCATTTCAGGCTGTTTGTTTGTTTATAGACAGTTTCACTCTGTTGCCCTGGGATTAAGTGCCGTGGCGTCATCATAGCAATCTCAAATCCTTGGGCTCAAGCTATCTTCTTGTTTTAGCCACCCGAGTAGCTGGGACTATAGGCACCCACCACAATACCTAGCTAATTTGTTGTTCTATTTTTAGTACAGACGGAGTCTTGCTTTTTTTCAGGCTGATTTCAAACTCCTGAAATCAAGTAATCTGTCTTATCCTCCCAGAGTACTAGGATTACAGGCATGAGCTACCTCGCCAGGCTGATTTTGGTATTTTGATTTGTGTTTATTATTTTCATTTGAATCTTGCAACATTACTAGTGAGGGTGAACTCTTTTCGTGGTTTCAGTCATTGTGTGAGTCAAGCATCTGTTCTTGTCCTACAATATAAGTACAGGAAATAGTATAGTGTAATGTTTAATAGCCAGGTTTTAGATCAATAACATGATAGTTATGTGTCTTGGGTAATTCAGGTAATTCTCATCCCTACATGCTTATCTGTAAAGAAGGTCATTATAGTTTCAGAATGAGAGTTAAAATATTAAATGGGATATTGGATAGAGTGGACTTCGCCTAGTGCTATGAACATTATGAGTCCTTAAAATGTGATTCTGTTTTTCATGCATGTGTAAAATATGAGGTCAAATTGACTTTCTATAATATAATATGATCTCAGTGAAGGGAAATATGATAGAGAAAATAGTCATTTTACCATACAAAATAACAATAATAATAATAATAATAACAACAACGATGATTGCTTGTCAAATGGCCACTTAGGAACATTCAGGGCTCATAGAAGGAATCATAAAGTAACATAAGTTTTTACCTTTCAAAGTCATGAGGGCATAGGCACACTGTGGTTCTGAGAACATGTCTGGAGTCTAGAGGGGATGGGGAGGTGGACGTGGGGGGCGTCAGGTTCCAGCACTGGTGCTCTCTAGCCCTGCAGCTTCCTCAGCCTCAGCGCCTCCGCTAGGCTCAGCAAAGGTGACTGCTGTTGTTACCACTGTCATCTTGCACTGTCACAATCTCCCCTGTTCTGGTGCCTTGTGAGACTCCCCCATTTAGGCACAAGCTTGTGAATTCCTTGAACTTGGAGAGGTGTAAGAAGGCTACTCAGTCCTCAAGCTGGTGGTGCCAATGGGTGCTGAGTGATCTTAAAGGACCCTTTGTCTGCACCTTGGACAGCATGAGTGGGTATGGAGAAGTGCCAACGATTGGCCCACTCCCCACTGCAAATAGTCCTCCATGGCCTCTGCCCCTAAAAGTTCAAGTTTTCAGGGCTGGAGAAGAATTCCACAGGCAGAGAGATTATGTAACTTTATCTTCTTATCCTTGTTGGTAAACAACCAGCATTGTGTAATCCTAATGCACTATCTTTATAAACTTATGTTCAAGTGGCAAAGCATCTTCCAGAACTCGACAAGGTATAATTTGTGAAAAAATAGAGTAGAAATATAATTAGTCAATTCTGGATACACTGGTCTTCCCAAACATTGAGTTGACACTTCTGACCTCAGAGGGCTCGAGGGCTGGGCTAGCGCGCTTATGGCTTAGTGCTCAAATCCCTCTGGGGGTTGTCCAGTGGGGGGACTATCTCTCAGGCACCCTACCTTCTCTCAGATGGGCAGCGCCCCCTGTACTGAAGAAAAATGGTACCTAACCTCTTGTTTCTGCAATTCATGCCTTAGCCAGGTTCAAGACATTTGGTTGCCTGTAAAACGCTACTGCTGCTTCCTCAGTAGATTCCCTTTTTTTGGCTTTTGTCTCCGAATTCTGTTTCCTCTCACCTGCCCCTTTCCCTAAGTCTTTCTAGTATACAGTGTAGGAATTCTTAGGGGAGGGGTGTCTTAGATCTTAGGATTTCAGGGATCAATGAAAAGTAAAAGCAATAGCCCCACAAAATAGGGAGGGAGAAGAGAATGTCTCTAAGTGAAGGTACCTCCTAAGTCAAGACCAGTTTGAGGGGTCCCCTTTTGTTCTGCAGATGGTTCTCTCTGCTCGCTCAACTGTCCTCTGCCCCTCTGCTCTCCTGCAGGTCATTTTGTTGCAATTCTTTCTCTCCACTCTGAGTCACTAATTGCATATATATGGGCCCTCTCTATAAGTGGTTAAGCATTTATTTTTCATCTTCTACTTTTTGACTTAGTGAGTTTCATCATTAAAAATCCTAAGGGACAGATTTTTGTCAGCAGGATTAATTCCCCACTCATGAGTTAGTTAAAACAAAAAAGTCTAATTATTCTAAATGGTATATTTTATTATAGGAAGTTCTGGGCTTCACAGCTCACCTGTTGCACCACAGAGATGCCCTTTACATTGTTTTATGGCATGCACTGATGGATACTTGTGTCTTTGCTGACATTTTAACAGTCAGTGGGGGTGCAAGCACAGAGCAAGAGTGCAGAGCAGCAGGGCTGTGGGGGAGGGACTTCCTTGTAGGAGGCTGAGCAGGGAAACCCTTTCCAACAGCATTGTGTGTTCAGCCCATTGGCACCGCCCTTCATCCCATTCCCACTGCCTGGCCCCAGGGCACATGTCTGAGCATTCACCTGGCCATCTGGGTTTTAGTGGGAAGTTGAACAAACCAAACTTTACAAAGCGAGACAGAACAGGGTGCCCTGAATGGTAGGGATGCAGGGCCTGGTGATCAAGACCATGAACCCAAGCCAAGCATTGTGGCAGGAGCTTATAGTCCCAGCTGCTCAGGAGGCTAAGGCAGGAGGATTGCTTGAGCCCAAGAGTTTGAGGTTGCCATGGGGTATGATGATGCCATGGCACTCTACCCAGGGTGACTGAGTGAGACTCTGTTTCAAAGGAAAAAAAAGACCATGCACCCAAACAGAATCCAGCTCCATCTGGATGGACCCAGTGTCCTCAGTTTCCCCTTTCATAAAATGAGATGATGAAGTGCCTCCCCTCCAGGCAGGGGTGAGGACCGTGGGGCCCAGCTGGCCCTGGTGAGACTGGGTTAGGGGGTATTGTGGCAATGGCCTCTTCTCATATGGAGCTCTAAGGTGGGGTTCTCGACCTCAGCACCATCAACATTTGGGGCTGTGTCACTCCTGGTGGTTGAAGGCTGTCCTGGAGGATGTTTCACAGCCCCCCTGGTGACTGCTACCCACAGGATGCCAGTCGCAGCCTCTTTCCCCACTGCAGTGTGATAATCAAAAATGTCTCCAGACATTGTCAAATGTCCTCTGAGGGGCAAAGTCCCCCCCTCCACTTGAGAACGACTCCTCTCAGACTTGCCAAGAGTCTTCACCTGCGCTCTCACAACAACCCAGGAGGCTGAGCTATCGCCCCACATTTCACAGGTGGGCACATCTGGAGAGGTGACGTACTTGGCTTAGCGTCAGGCAAGAGGGCAAACTTGGCTTTGAGTTGAGGTCTCCTGACCACCCCAAACCAGGGCTCACTGTATGAGTTCAACACAGGCACATATATATGTGAACATTTGCACACTATATACTCAGGATTGGAGCGGTAGGAAGGAGGAAGGAGGTTTGGTTTCCCTTTACAAAATAAAAATGCACAGGAGTCCCCGGTTGTCACTGGTTGGTGGAGGTATTAACGAGCCTGCTCCCCCTCAGACTGGCTGTCCTTACACAGAGCAGCTTGCTGCCCTGTAGACATCTCTGCATTCAGAGGAGCCTAATAAGTGCTATTGACTCACCACAGCCCTGGGTGAGGGAAGGAGCGTGGAAGAAGTGAGCAGCCATGACTCAGGGCCACTGCAAGTGCCAACGGCCACTGGTCCCTGCTCCCACAAAAGCTGTGCCCGTGGGCGGCCCGTGTGGGACAGAGCCCGAGGACGCACAGGCATAGGAAATAGCCTGCTAGATGCGACTTGGGCTGTGATTATCACCGGGGGAGACACGCCAGGGAAATTTATAACTGAGATACGGTGGGTGCAAGACTGGGCCCCTGTCATTTCCTTCCTTCAATGAGGTCAGCGCCGCCGAGCAAGGGCTAGCCAGCGGCAGCGTGGCGGGGAGACTCTGGGCACAGAAACAGCCAGCCCGAGCTCCTGAAGCTCAGCCAAAGCATGAAGTTCTGTCTGGGGGGATTTTTTTTTCCCTCTAACAGAATCTTGGATATTCAGTTTCCATAGGAGGGTTTTCAGATTCTTCATGTGTTTTATGAACCCAAGGTCTGCCCTCTGAGAATTCCCGAGAACTTGACAAGCACGCCCAGGGCAAGTCACAGCTTGGCCTCCTCCCAGAAGTCCTTCTTGTCCAGCTCAGGTGGCTTAGCACACCTCTGTTCTGCCCCCACAGACCCAGGCGCTCAGGGCCCCTTCTGTCCTGCCACACTCATTTTTCAGCTTGATTTTCTGCACTCTCCTTCTCGTCTTTGGCACACTATAGGTTTTCCCCATTTATGTTTATTTAATGAGCAGTTGTATAGCGCTTACCAGGAGCTAAGCTCTTTCCAAACATGAACCCACGTTCTTACAGCAATCACAGCCATCTGCCAGTGGGGTCACGGGCCCTCCTGGGTCCTTTCTTTGGGGTGTGTGAGAAGTACAGACCACAGCCCCAAATTGTTCCCTCCTCCCCATG
Source organism: Arctocebus calabarensis (assembly GCA_963573935.1). Classification (NCBI taxonomy): domain Eukaryota; kingdom Metazoa; phylum Chordata; class Mammalia; order Primates; family Lorisidae; genus Arctocebus; species Arctocebus calabarensis. The sequence continues at coordinate 24,247 of CAUYON010098547.1, read as the reverse complement.
ACTCTGTAGGAGTCACAGTATGAATCCTCAGGATGGTGAATGCCCTGGCATCAGAAGCCCCTAGGGCAGGACCCCACCTGGCCTCCCTGTCCAGGCAGGCAGTGGAAACTCCTCATCATAGCCAGGCTGACCCCTCTCCTCTCAAACAGAGAGCCGCCCTATACCCCAGGCTCCACTCTTCTTCCTGGGGCTTGAGAAAAGAAAACAGCTTCAAACTGCCAGGTGAGTCCCCTGCACCAGTGCCCTCCCCGAGGATAAAGGACTCCCACCTCATGCCCACAGACCACCTTTATCTGAGCTTACAGTGCTCTGGAGAGATCTGTGATACCTGGACAATTCCTTTGAGCTCCTTCTGTCCCCAGTTGTACATTAGACCCCAGTTCGGATGCAGCTTCTGATAGACAAGGACAGCTCATGGCCTTCTGCCCTGCGGTCTGAGGGGCTGAAGGTAACTCAAGGCCCCAATCCACAGAGCTGGGATGGAACTTGGCAGCCCTGCATCATTGAGAGGTGTGCATTTTACCTGGGCTGCTCCCTGCAAACATCCTCCCACCGTCTTCCCCCAGGTATTGGGGGACCTGAGTGCCACAAACCCGCTTCGCTCCCCTGGGGCCGATGACCAGCCCAACCCCTTAGTTTCCCTAAGGACCTATGTCCAGGGCCAGGTGATGATCCCAACATCACGGGCCCTGGCTGCACGCGGCTCTCACTCCGCATTGTGTGATCTCACAGCCTCTCTTCCGAAGATCGAGGAAGCCAGAGCTCCCCGGACATACTCTGAGACTTAGTCATCTTCGCAGGGAGCCGACGCTTTCCTGTGAGACCTAATGACAGGAGCAACTGACATTCCAGAGTTTTTTTTGGCTGCCTGTGGCCTTTCCCTTAAAACCTTGCTGTCCACTTCATGGTGCATCCACGTCCATGCGAATCACTCAGTGCCAAGCTGCTGGTTGGCATCGGGGCCTCTGCCTTGGCCTGGGGTCTCTTGCAGCCCAGTCACCAGGCTACAAGTGTCTCCCAGGGGGACAGTGTGTGAGACGGCTGTTATCTTCCCCTGAACTCCATGACTGTGGGAGAAATGAACAATGGAAGAAACCAGGAGGCTCACTAACTTGTCAACATATCTTCCTGTCCCCGCACTGGGCAATCAGAACCTTGAAACCCCTTTGGGTTTGGTGCCTAGAACCTCCCCTCCTGAAGGAACACTTCTGTATGTCAAAGGGTAAGTTATGGGCCCCATAGAGCATCACTGCCCAACAGGAGCACAATGCCAGCCACAGGTATTCTAGTGGTGACATGAACAAGCGTGAAAACAAGTGAAATTAATAATGCATTTTATATAACCTATTATATAAAAATATCACTTCAACATGTTGCCACTATAAAAATTACTAATGAGACATTTTACAGTCTCTTTTTTTATTACTAAGTATTTGAAATCTAGTGTGTTTTTGACCCTGCTGGCAAGTTTCAATTTAGACTAGCCACCACATCTCTAGGTCATGACGCCACACGTGGGCCCAACAAGTGTCCTGGACAGCTTAGCCAGAGAGCCTTTTATTATTATTTAAGGAAAACTATTTGGGTGGCTTTTATTTTCTGCTTTATAGTTTTCTGTGTTTTCTAAAACTGCAATAATGAACATGAAATCGGGGGATCCCGTGGTTAAGGATGACTGCTATTTAAGGCACTTCTGTTATTTAAGGAAAAACGGCCAGTTTCTCAGATTTTTAGCTGTACGGCACAAACTTAGAGAAAGTCATCTTTGCTAAAGGCCAGCTGGAAGCACGTCCCTGAAATATTTTGATGGGGTAGTCTTTAATTACAAGACGTATCTGATTACACACCTGGTCACACAGGCTTTGAGATGGTGGTGGTGAGAGACAGCTCCTATTTCACACCCAACAGAAACACAGCTGGACACCTGAGGCCACCCTCCAAGGGACTGCACTGTGCCCATAGTACATGGACTGTCTCCTGCACAACCATGGGACCGACACTCGCTGGGTAAGTGATCTGAGACAAAGTGGGGTGGGGGGCGGTGGTCTAACCAAGCTGCCTTCCCTGGGATGAGCTGTGCCCGGGCTCCTCACCCTGGCCTATCTGATAGTCTCACTCCCTTGCTCTCACTATCATTCACTCGCCCATCTGTCCGCTCTCGTATCTACTCAGCTGCTCATTCACCTGCTCACTCGCCCGGCCTGCCATTGCCGCTGCCGCCTAGACCTCACCCAACTTTGCCTTTCTCTGTGGAGTTCACCACCTTCTCTGTCCTGCGTAAATCACTTCATTTTCTTTTTTTCCGTCTGTTTCCCCTGCTCTGCCTCCGCTACAATGTCAGACGCAAGTTATTTTGTCCTGATTTGATGACTCCAGATTTTCAGTGATGTGAGCCACAGGGACTTACAGAAGAGGTGTGAGATTGATCAGTTATTTGACAAGCTTGGGCCCCAATGCATTTGCTTTTCTAAGGTGGAGTGTTTGGAAAAGGGGGAACTGGGGAGAGAGTGGCCTATGTGACCCAGAGGGCCTCCTGTCTTTGCAGAATGCATTTGTGACCGACAGTGAATTAACTCAGCCCCTCAGTCACCTCACTTATGTAGATAAGCCCCAGCGGTCGTGTCCACTGGTTGAGTTAGCAGCTGCATGCCTGCACACTCCTGTGAACACATGCACACATGTATACCCTACCCCCTGCCCCAAGCTCATCCCTAAAGGTTACAAATGGATCCTCCTGCAGGCACGTGGAATTAGAAGTTCCACAATCCAGCTGGAATCATGCTCTAGCCACAAGTATTTGAGATTTTTCAGCTTATCACCCAAGATCTGTGGTCACATAAATCCCCAGAGAGAGAAGAGGGCCCCACTCTGTCCTCCGTGGTATGTGCCAAGCCTGCCTCTAACAAAGACGTCACTTTCTAAAAGCTAAGCCCGAGATGTGGCTTCTCTGTTTCTTGAACATGAACTATGACATCTGACATCAGATTCTCTGAAAACCCAAATACGTCCCTCCCACTTTTTTCTGCATTTTCCTGCATCCCAAGAGGCAGAACAATCTCTCAGTGGAAGTTTACTTGGGTATTTGCATCCTACAGTTTGATCCTCAGCTTACAGACCTTGAGATTTTTCCTGTCATTAGCTCCTTCCCTGTCTCCTTCCCTCTGAGCTGCCCTCCAGCGCAAGCCCCAGAGTCCTGCTGGGTCCAGCATCCTGCCTCCCCCCTTCATGCCTTCTCTTTCAGGAGAGAAAGCTGATCCTATCCTTGGTCAGGGAGGATGCTGGTGGCCCCAATTCTTTCCAAAAGGAAAACGGGACAAAGAGAAACTTGGATCGTGCCTGGAGATGGATTTGGCCCCTGTGTGACCAAGTCGTGTGGACCATTTCAAGAGGGAAAGTCTGTTGAGGGGGCCATGCTGCATCAGGGCAGTTCTGAGACCCAGAGCAGGACCCCAAGACCCCAAGAGGGCCCAGCCTGGCCTGTATAAATGCACTAAGCAGAGCACAGGACTGCGCTCTCAGCTCGGATGCGGGCACACGGCCTCCTGGGCCTCAGAGCCAGAAGGGTATCTGTAGACAGTGATGCTTGGGGTTGGCTTTACGAGCCTCGTAGCAGCCTTTGCTCCCTTCTGCTACCTCTCACAACCTTGGTTGGCTTGGGAACCAAATAGAGAAAGACTGTTTTTCCTTAAATGACCAGTGTAACACCTTGTATCCCACACTCTGCTGCTCCAGACGAGTTGCAGAGGGGCTGGAGGGAGGGGGAGGAGGGGAGGAGAGACCCCTCCCCACAGAGCCCACATCTCCTAACAGCCTCCCCCTTCGTAGGAGTTAATTTTATTTTCTTTGTCTGGACTGTAAGCTCCTTAGAGCCTGCCCCCGCCCTGGCCTTGTCTCTAGGGCCTCTGTTCAAATACCCCCTTTCTGGAGTCTTCTCCGGCCCTGCTCCCAGCCCCTTCTCTGGCTTCTCGGCACTAATACTATTTATTCTCTGTCTACACCAGGGATGTGGGGACTTAGGTCTGTCTCTTCTGCTGTATTCTCAGCACCTAGCAGAGCCTGGCACACAGTAGGTGAGCAAAATGCTGTGGAACAAATGAACACATGAGTAACACCCCTTGGTGTCTGGGAGCAGAGCACCATGTGCAGTTTTATCCGACTCCAGCAGCCCCTCACTGCCACCTGCCTCTGGACGGGAAGCTGTGGAATCTCCACAGACAGCTTCCCTGGGGCCAGGACGAGAGCTGTGTCTTGACGTTTTCAAGCTGGTGGGACTGCCTGAGATAGCGCTCCAGCTCTTGGAGGAGCCCCCTGCCCAGCCAGGCCTTGTCCACCCCAAGGGCCCTGGTCTGGAGGGTGTGTGCCCCCCACAGGGGCAGTCGGAGTGCTCCCCGAGGTCCTACTCTATGCCAAGCTGTGAGCTCAGGGCACAGAGCCCCCCGCGTGGACAGGGCAGTCAGCCAGGAAGTCAGGAAACCTAAGGGGCTCCTGAGAAGGGGAATGGGCCAGGGAGGAAGGTGGCGGCAAGTTCCACAAGGCCGTCCAGAGGGAGTGGCTTCCTAGCTGAGCCCTCAAGGGTCACTGGGGACCAAGAAGACCAAGAGGAGGGGACAACGGCTCCCTGCCGGAGGAATGGGTGGAGGAGGCTGGTGGGGACAGAGCCGACCCAGGGAGGGGTGCAGGCTCGGGCAGCTCCTGCACCATCAGGCGTTCGCTAAGCGTCCTCTGCAGGATCCCAGGCACTGGGGAAATAGTGCTGAGCAAGGTGCACACGCCCCTGCCCTTGCAGAGATGACGTCAGGTGACTGTCAACAAATGTGACGTGCACCTTACCTTACACGCCACATGGGCCATCACGTCAGAATGGGAGAAGCTCCCGGGGGAGTGCCCAGAACATGGGATGGCAACTTCCCATGGTGGCCAGGGCGGGCCTTCCCCTACAAAGGGGACATTCACAGCTGCTCCATAGAGGGGAACCTCAGGCACTTTGAGCCAACCAGACTCCATTTTTGTGCAAATAGGAGGGGTTTTAGTGCTTTCTTTTTAATGGCAAGGGGGCATCTGTGAAGCAACATATTTGTAGACAAATGACAAAAAAACGGCCCCATACTTGTCATCACCCTGGATGCCAGGGGCCCGCCGGCCTGCCCTGCTGTTAGCTCGCTGCTCCATGTTTGTTTTGCTCCCCTTCACTGTGGCTCATGAGGGTGGGCAGGCATGAACTTGGCTGAACTAAAAGCACTCACAGGCCCCGCTGGCAGTGTCCAGTCCGGGGGCAGAGTGGTCCTGTCGGGGCTGACCGCCCAATGACACCTTCTCCTGTCTGATCAAGGTGAGGTTGGCATGTGACAGTGATGAGGCTGGTGGCATCCCTGTCCCAGAAGGTGCTTTAAACACCCCTGGAAAGCAGAGGTCATCACTGTGTTGTCCTAAGGGGATGCCAAAGTCAAAGCTGCCTCTGCTCCCCCTCCTCCCCACGGAGTCACCAAGGAGAGGAGGATACAGTGTGCTTTTGATACATAGCAGGTGCTCGGCAAATGTGTGTGGAAGGCTGTCCCAGAGGACTGTTCGGCATTGCTGACTTATCTATCAGAAATTCCACAGACCCAAGGATTACGAGCCAGGCATGGGTTTCCTCCCTCTGCACCCACACAATCTTGCAGATGACTTTGACAAGACACGTAGGCTCTGGGATCCCCATTTCCAGCTCAGTCTTAGTAATGCAGTGGGCTGTTGGGATGTTTGCGATAGGCTCAAAACATCGAGCTCAGGCCTCACAGAAGGCAAACTCCACACTGAGACTGCCGGCCACCACCTAATAGCATGAGAGCAGCTCAGCGTCTGGCCACCTGCCTATACCTGTTCATTGTTATCACAGCAATCACAGATCTATTGGTCTAGGGACCCCCAAACTGGGCCTTCTAGTCCCTCGTTCATTCATACAATAGACCAGTGGTTCTCAACTTCCTAATGCTGCGACCCTTTAATATAGTTCCTCGTGTTGTGGTGACCCCCAACTATAAAATTATTTTCATTGCTACTAGCAACGTTTGGGGTCACCACAACATGAGGAACTGTACTAAAGGGTCTTGGTGTTAGGAAGTGGAGAACCACTGCAATTGACAGTCATTCATTCACCAAACACTTCCACGTGCTAGGCACAGAGCAGGAGCCAGGGTCATGGAGTGAACCCACAGACGTGTCCCTGCTCCCACGGGGCTAACACTCCAAGGGAGGAGGCAGAGCCAAGGAGGAGAAGCCACAGGGGTATACAGATGTCAGATGGTGACGACCACCTCGGAACAAAGAATACGGGATGGTGGTCAGCAACTGTGCAGGGGGAGTGGGCGATGTGACATGGCCAGCGTGGAAAGCTCTCCTGGAGAGGTGACATCCGAGCAGCAGAGGACAAAATGATGAGAGGAGCGAGCCCTGAGAAGAGCCGGGGGCACAGCAGGGTGAGGCCCAGAGGAGGAAGAGTTTTGCGTGACAGGGACAAGAACTGAGGCCAGAACATAGAAGTCAAGAGGGGGACACCAGGGGACAAGGGCTGTGGGGGCAGGGACAGGGCTGCAGGGCTTTTGGCCAAGGAAGGAACTCAACTCATTCTCTGGGGACCAGAGGAGCTCCAAGGCGGCTCCAGCAGGGGACTGATGCAGCTGGGGCCAGATTGTCAGAAGGATGGCTGGGGGAGGGGCTCGCCCTCAAGGATCTGACCTGGCACAACCCAGGCAGTGTGCAAAGTCTCCTCTGATGATGGCTGAACCTAGGAGACCCTACCACCTCCAGAGGCAGATTACTTCTGGGACAGCTCTGCCTGATTCAAAGGAAATCTGATCCACGAAGCCAGCCTTGCATTTATGTTCACATAGAATAGGAGTCACATAGAATTGCTCCTTCACAACAAAACAAAGCTATTGAGTCACCTGTCTTAGAAAGCTCTCTGCATCTTCTTCTTGTCCAGCCAAGCAGCCCCAGTTCCCTCTAGCCCCTGCTTTTGGGTGTGTTCCAAATCATTCTCAGCCATGTATTTTACAGATCCTATGTCCTACAAGCACAAACAATGTGCAAACTAATCAAGGCCTCAGGATTAGTAGCTTACTTGATATGACTGTCTGGACTTAGAGGATGCCTTGAAGATCAGCCCTCCCCCAACATGTCTCACTCCCCTCTCCCTGAAATTGCCCTTAAATGTCTATAATGCTGTCCTAAGTTTTATGTTTGCCAGTGAGACATAAAGAGCAAATATCCCGAGAAAAGGCAAACCATTGATCTAATTCATACTAAGGTGTAAATGACTCCCCCATACCTCTGATAGGTGAACAGGGCAATCAGCATCAGACAATTAGGGATGCGGGAAGTAGAGAGAGGGAAGAACTATCTACAGCAAAGGGAAAGGGAAGAAGGAAAAGCTTTGGGGAAAGACAGAGACAAGGAAAACCTTTATTTCCTGCTGGTCTGGCCTGAACTAACCCAGTTCTTCCCTGACCGCTTCCCTGACTATTGAGACCAGCACAGTCAGGGAAGGGGCTAGTATCTGTCTGGTCCTGGGGGCAGTTTTAAAGTTCACCTCATTCCAGGGCATCCACCTAAACGACCTCTCCAGAGCAGATATAGGACAAAGAACAAAGAAAAGGTTAAGACCAAGAAGGGGCCACATGGAGACTGAGAAACCTGTTTCTTAGATAAGCATCTGGCCTTTGGAGAAGTTTTCCTTCTCATCTGTGTTGCTGTGGCTGAAGCCCAGCACTGTGAAGGTGGGTGAGGGTGCAGGGCTGGTTGGGAGGCCACCGGCTCGGAGACCCATCAACATGAGCCCTGATGGGGGCAGGAGGAACTCTGTCCAGAGTCCCATGGGCTTCCTTCCCTCTACAAGCCATAAATCCCAGTAGGCAAGGGGATGGTCTCAGCTGTATGCAGTCAAGAGAAGCACCTCTGCACCTGTGGGAAAAATGACACTGGCAGATAGCACCCCCACCTGTACGCCTGACCCACTCTCATGTATAAAGGCTTTTTTCCTAGATAAAGAAGAAGGAGGAGCCAAAGAAGAGAAGGGCAGAGGGAGAGAAAGAAAAAAAGAAAGAAAAATGAGAAGAACAGAAAGAGAAAGCAAGATTCAGAGCAGCAGAAACCTGGGGGAAGCAGGGCCAGGGCACGAGGCCAGGGCAGGGCCCCTGATGGCATATTTTGACACTGGTGGTGATCTGATTTTGGTTCATCAAAAAGTGATCAAAAGAAGAGAAAATAAAATACTCGAGATGACGAGGTCTTATTTTTCTAGAACAAATGGTGTTCTGAGGAACTGGGCAGGTGGGATTGAAAACTCTTATTCTCCAGAGTAGCACAATGGTACTCTTAGGAGACCGGCATTTTTGCTATCACATGTAATGAGATGCCAAGAAAATACAGGGTGACACATTTGGGGCCAGCTCGGCTTCCTTGCCAAGTGTGGTAAGACTGGCATTAACATAAATTTAACTTTATGTCTAAGAAAGGCAAAAGTCCTCTGCTACAATGCTCAGTCCTGCTGCAAAGCCACGGGTCTTCAGACGAAGGTGGGGCTAGAGTTGCGGGACTCTCTCACTCCATCCCCCACCTTCATTCAGTAAACATCCTCGCCATGCTCTGGTTGACGGCAGTTTCCCACCCATGGGAAATGCAGTGTCTTATCCAGTGTTTACAAAATCCTTGTCTAGATAGTCACTTCTAACCCCAATGAGCTATAAAAAATACAGATTCTGGAGCTTCCCATACAGAGGTGTTTAATGGTCAATGGGGGCTCAGAGAGAAGGCATTTGGGAACCTGCCTGGTCTCGTGGAGAACAGGTATGCACAGAGGTGGCGGCGATGCCATGGACCAGCGACCACTGATGAGACAGGCAGGGAGCCCACAGAAGCACAGGGAAGGGATAGCAGTTCCTGAACGCTCCTCCCCAACTCATTCCAGTGTGATATTTCCAGAACATGCAGCACCAGTGCACATGGGATTTTGGTCATTCTGCTTTCTTTGTAAGTGTCTAATGGGGGTACAGAACCTTCACACAGCAAATGGCTCTTGTCCTGAATTCATCCCTACATTCAGATCCATTGCATTTTCTTTTATTAGTTTTCTCATTGCATTTTCATTATAAACAATCATTTCTCTATTTCCAAAGTATCCTTGTTTGCAGACCCTATTGCTTATCCTCTCGCAAAGTCTATGAAATGCATGACACAAGTATTATTAGACCCATTTTTCAGATGAGGAAACTGAGGCTCTAACAGGTCCTATGGTTTATTTAAGGTGTTGCAGTTGGAAGCCACAGAGGAGGGACCCTCTGCTCATTGTACAGGAGCAGACTTTCCTCCACGGTTGGTCTGAAGTTCCAACTGTCACAGTCACTCTTCTCTGTGTACATCTAAGGTGCATTCTCTAGTAGGCAGCTGTTCAGATGCACGATGGGGAGCTCTGCTTCCTTCCACAACACAGTAGCTGCTGTGTCAAGAGCAACCATATAAGCTGGGTTGAAAAACAAACAAGAACAACAACAAAACCCCAGAGAAACCTAGCTGCTAGAAGGACTTGGAGAACAATCAAGGCAGAGGACTCCAAGACCTGGAGAAGGTAACTGGATAGAAATGAGCCCCACATTCTGCTCGACTGTTGACTCCTGGTGGCTCAGACACAGGACAAGCAGCTGAGTAAGAAAGTAGAAAGCAACGGTTAAGAGAAGAAGGTGGTGGGAGATCTCGGTAGTCTCATGATGCTGGGGAGAAAAGAAATTGGTGTTTAGAACCCAGCAAGGAGGTGGTGGTCCTGGAAAACTCTCCAAGCTTTCAATCAAGAATCCAGAAAGAGGGTGGTGCCTGTGGCTCATTGGGTAGGGCACTGGCCCTATATACCAAGGGTGGCAGGTTCAAACCCAGCCCTGGCCAAACTGAAACAAAAAAAATAGCTGGGCGTTGTGGTGGGCACCTATAGTCCCAGCTACTCGGGAGGCTGAGGCAAGAGAATTGCCTAAGCCCAAGAGCTAGAGGTTGCTGTGAGCTATGACATCATGGCACTCTACCACGGGTGACAAATTGAGACTCAGTCTCAAAAAAAAAAAAAAAAGAAAAGAATCCAGAAAGAGATAAATCCTCAAGTCTAACCTCAAATCATCTCCCACCTTGACAGAAACAAGGTGCTCTGTCTGCCAAGAAGACGAAATGTCCTCTCTGGAAGAAGAAAACGTCTTCCAGAGTATCTACATCTTTCACACACAATATCTAAGAGTCAATAAAAGCTACCGCACATACCAGGAAGAAAAGCCAAATAATTAAGAATCAAGAAAAAAAAAAAAAAGAAAGAAAATATGGTATGAATATACCATGAAATACTCCCAAGCCATAAAAATGAATGACATCTTTTGCGGTAACATCGATGGGCCTCGGGGCCATAGTCCTAAGTGAGCTAATTCGGAAAGAGAAAGTCAGATGCCACATGTTCTCTTTTACCCGTGGGAGCTGAATGATGGGAGCTCATGGGCACACTGAGTAAACGAAGAGATTCTGCAGACTCCAAATGTGGAGCTGGGCGCTCTGAGTAAGGCATGAGCAGCCACCTACTGAGTACAGCGGGCACTACCCAGGTGAGGGGCACAGGGAAAGCCCACAGCACCAGTACACAATTGACCTGTGCAACAAAGCTGCACGCGTATCCCCTAAATCTACGAAACTGAAAGGTAAAAGCAATGAGATATTATAAACAACGTTACTTTATGTAAATGAATGTACTGGGGAGAACAGAAAGCTTTGGCTACATCACAACCTTCAGCATCTGCTAAAATTAGTAAGTGAACATTGAATGAGGACCATGTTATCCTCGTCATCTTAAAGTATCTCCCCCCCAATTAATATTAATTACGAAGGACACAGGACAACTTCCCTGTGGACAAACCTGGTGGAGGCCGAGTTAGCCAAGCTATCAAAGTAAGAGTCACCAGTAAGAAACAGATGAGGACAGTGTCACTCGAGTGCCGTGCCACCCTCAAATGCATAACCTGCACCTAATCACCTGATCAGGAGGCGTCACTGGACAAACCTCTTCCCTCGGCTTCTCTCACCATTTCTTCCTCTACAGAGCCCCTTCTTCTCCATCTGCCCACAGGCATCTCCATGAATCATCACTAGCTGTGACCAACAGCTGTGAGAAAAGGCAGCCTGAAGATCTCCATCCATATTCCTGCTTTGAATAGGATTCCTCCAAACAGGATTCCGTGACCTTGGGTGATGTGGAGACGAACACAGACCACTGGAGTGCAGACAGAGGCAGCACCTTGGACAGAAACCATTAACTTTGACCCTCAATGTTAAAGCCAGCATGGGGTCTTTCCTGGATGGCGCATTGGGAAATGTCTCCAACACAGAACTCAGAAATGGTTTTCTGAAAAGGAGAAGCCAGGCCCCTTGAAGACTGCTGCAGAAACTGATGTGTTGGGAAATAGCTGTTTGATTCCTCTGAATTTCAATGTTGAGAAGGGGATGAAGGGTAATGCGTGCATATCCACTCACAGCATCCTCTTAGTCAGGGGACCTCAGGGCGCTTTACTCTCCACTCTCCATGCAGGGGGCAAGGAGGAAAGTCATCCTGCCTCTGAACTCACCCCCCAGCTCTGCTAAACTCCATGCTGAAGGACAGCGAGTCATGTGCTTATTGAGATCATTTGGTACATGTAGAACAAGCCCTCAATATCATGGTTTTAACTTTTCTAACTAGTCTTCTCATGGGTATGTTCTTAGTTTATCATGTACTAATAGTTATTGTAAATTAAACATCAACAACAAGTTAAGGAAGAAGTAACAATTTTACCACTAGAAATGTGTCTTCCCCATTAGTCTCCTCATGGGTACGTTGTCTATTTCTTATTTATTAATGAATATCTTTAAATTAAGCATTGGTGACAAATTACTTAGTAATGAATTATTTTGCTGCCAATTTTCTGCCCCTAAAGAAATCTCATCACTGATATACTATTAATTTTTTATTATAAACATTGATAATCAGTTTTAAAAAAAGGAATCAAGAGAAACAAAACAAACAGACAAAAATCAAAGGATGATATAAACAGACCAATAGCATATCCAGATATATCGATTTGACATGTTCATTAACATGACAAAGAAAGTGAATGAAAAGATAGAGAATTTTACTAGAGAACTGGTATCTACAAACATAATCAAGTAAAAATTCTAAAGCCAAAAAGTAAAAATTCAAAATATGGGTATAATAGCAGATTTAGATAGAATGGAAGAGATTAGTAAACAGAAAGATAGGTTAAATAGAAAACATGAAAATTAAAGCACAGGAAAAAAAGATGCAAAAACATGTAAAACACAGAAAAGGCCATAAAAGTTATGAGTACACAAGTGTCAGTGAGCAGGCCTGACTTATGTGCAGTTGGGGTACTGAAAAAACAGAAAACTAAGAAGGAAGAAGCTGCAATATTTAAAGGGCCTGGCCAAGAATTCTTCAAAACTGATGAATGACATCAGGTTCTGTTTATGTGTGACTATGAGAAGCTCTGTGAACCCCAAGCAGGATACATACAATCAGAACCCCAAGGAGGAACATCTTAGCGAAACTGGTGTAAATGAAAGACAAGGAAAACAAATTGCAAAAGCAGCCAGAGAAAAAAGGTATCTACTTGCAAAAGATCAATAATAAGAGAGATGGCTGACATTTCAACAGAAACAATGGAAGTCAAAGACAATAGACTGGCATATTTAAATTGATGAAAGAACAGAACTGCCAATTTGTGGGAGGCCAGTAGGCTGAATTCCTTGTGGGGCTTCCAACTCTGGGAAAGCACCCAGTCAGGAGAATGTCTATGTGACCATCTCTGCATGGGGGATTCTGTGCTGTAGGTGGGCTAAGACCTTTAGATTCTTTATCAGTGGTTTAAATTAGGAAAGTTGGGATAGCTCAACTTGTTTTCCCTGTATCGGTTATCTGGCCATTTCAGATTTTCCATTACCCTATGTCCCTGTTTACCCAACTGCTGCCTTTCACCCAACCTTCCTGGGGGTCTTGAGCTCCCCTTTTTTAAATCTTTAACTGCTATGCATTCTTGCATATTTGCTCTATTGCTGTACTCAATAAAAAACCCCTAAGAAAGCTCGGCGCCTGTGGTTCAATGGGCTAAGGCACCAGCCACGTACACCTGAGCTGGCGGGTTCGAATCCAGCCTGGGCCCGCCAAACAACAATGACAGTTGCAACCAAAAAATGGCCAGGTGTTGTGGCGGGCGCCTGTAGTCCCAGCTACTTGGGAGATGGAGGCAAGAGACTCGCTTGAGCCCAGGAATTGGAGGTTGCTGTGAGCTGTGATGCCATGGCACTCTGTCCAGGGTGACAGCTTGAGGCTCTGTCTCAAAAAAAAAAAAAGACCCCTAAGAAGCAGGACCAGGGCTGCACTGCCTTGAGCTGCCAACATGCATGAAAAACTGTGTATGCCTCCCCAGGCGCTCAGGTTTTTATGGACTAAGTTTGTGTGAAAGTCCAGTATTTTCTCTGGGGTCATCTCCCCTGTCTGCCACCATCTTAGATTGGGGTCCACAAGAACCCCAATGCCAATTTAGGGTTCTATATCTAGAGAAAATATCTTTCAAAAATGAAAGTGAAACTGCAAACTGATACAACTTTTTTGGAAGGAAGTATAGAGAACTCTCAAAGAACTCAAGCTAGACTTCCTGTTTGATCCTGCAATCCCAATACTAGGCATCTACCCAGCAGGAAAAAAAATCCTTTTATCATAAGGACACTTGCACTAGACTATTTATTGCAGCTTAATTTACAATCGTCAAAATATGGAAACAGTCTAAATGCCCACCAACCCAGGAATGGATTAACAAACTGTGGTATATGTACACTATGGAATACTACTCAGCCATTAAAAAAATGGAGACTTTACAGCCTTTCTATTAACCTGGATGGAAGTGGAACACATTATTCTTAGTAAAGCATCACAAGAATGGAGAAGCATGAATCCCACGTACTCAATTTTGATTTGAGGACAATTAATGACAATTAATGGCATGGTGGGGATGAGGGAAGGGGAGACCAGAGAAAGAATGAGGGAGGGGTGGGGAAAGGAAGAGCAGAGAGAGGGAAGGAGTGAGGGGGGTGGGGTCTTGGTGTGTGCCAAACCTTTTGGGGGCAAAACACAATTGTAAGAGGGACTTTACCTAACAAATGAATCAGTATAACCTGGTTTCTTATACCCTGAATGAATCCCCAACAATAAAAAAAAAAAAAAGAAAGTGAAATAAAGATGTTTTCAGATGAACAAAAACTAAGTGAACGCATTGTCTGTAGATCTGCATTAAAAGAAATACTAAAGAGAGTGTTTAGAGAGTGGAAAAATAATCCCATGTGGAAGGATATTGAGGAAGAAAAGATGGAAATGCAAATATGTGGATCAATCTAAATGAATGATTACTTAAAATAGCAGTAATAATATTTACGAGAATTAAAATGCAAGTAGAATTTATACCTGACCAAAAACCCACAAAAAGGTGGGGGGCATAAATTAAGTTAAAGGCATTTAAGGTTCTTGCATTACCTGAAAGTGGTAAAAGCCCTATTTTAAGAAAGACTCTAGAATGTCCAGGATGCATCTGATGATGTGATGATGAGATAATTGCTAGGGCAGACACTGGAGGGTTAATAAAAGATTGCATAAGTCATAAGCTGATAGGAGAGAAATGATAATTTAAGAAATAATCAAAAAGAAGGAGGTAAAAAAGTTCAAAAAACAAATGAGATAGGTATAAAACAGTTATATGGTGCATGTAAAGCCAGACATCCATATGTCAGTAATTATTAAAAATATAAATGGGTTACATACTCTAGTTAAATGACAAAGTTATCAGACTGGGTTTTTAAAAACCTCAGCTATGTGCAATTTGCAGAAGACACACTTAAATAGAAAGATCCACAATGCTGAAAAGTCAAAGAATGGAAAAAATGTATACCATGCAAATAAAATCAAAAGAAAGCTGGTGCAGCTATCCTAATGTCAAACAAATTAGATCTTAAAGTAAGTTTTGCCAAAGATAAAGAGGGATTTTTTAAAACATCAGTTCAACAGAAAAATATAATAATTCTGAATTATATATACCTCAAAACACATAAGCCAATACAGACAGAACTAAAGTAAGAAGTCTTTAATTATAATTGTATATTCTAACTTAGTTTTTTTTCTTGCAGGCAGAGTCTAGCTCTGTTTCTCCAGGTAGAGTGCATTAATATCATCATAGCTCACTGTGATCTAAAACTCCTGGGTTCAAGTGATCCTCCTTCTTCAGCTTCCCAAGTAGCTGAGACTACAGGTGTGCACCATCACACCTGGCTAATTTCTCTATTTTTTTTTGTAGAGATGAGCAATCCATCTGCCTCAGCCTTGCAAGGTGCTAGGATTCCAGGCCTGAGCCACCATGCCTGGGCTTAACTGTTAAAACTTAACACAACTCTTTCAGTAAATGGTAGAATTGTAGACACACACACAAAGTCAGCCAAGTTTACAGAGTACATATTCTTTTTGTGAGCACACAGGGGCCATTTAGCACCATAGTCTGTGCTGGGCCACAACACTAGTTTCAACACATTTTATAGGACTGAAATCTTGTCCACTGATGATGGTAAAAAAAATAAATAAATAAAACAAATAAACACCAATAACCAAAAGACAACTATTAAAAAACCGAAATGTTCAGAAATTAACTGATATTCTTATAAATAATATATAGCTCAAAGAAGAAATCACAGTGAAAAACTGAAGATAGTTTGAACAGTACATAATGAAAATGTAATATTCCACATCATGTTACCGTGTTACCTATATCACTGTGTATAGCTAAATCTCTACTTGAAGATAATTGTATAGCCTTAAATGTATTTTGGCTTCCAAACAAGGTTGAAAATCAATGATCTAAATTTATATCTTCTGAATCGAGGAAAGGATAATAAAGGAGAAGGAAGAGAATATTAAAGATAAGAATAGAAACCAGTGATTTAGAAAACAAACGTACAATAGAGAAATAAAACTAAAAATTGGTTCTTTAAGAGACTCATAAAATTGATAAAACTCAATCAAGACTCAGGCCTGCTCCTAACAAGAGTGGGGGCCATGTGTCTCACTAGTTAGATTATAAATCAGGGTAAAAAAAAAATCACATGAAATCTTTCCTAGTTTCTATCGTTGGTGAACATACCTTTATACCACAGAGAAGGCTAGGTTCAAATTTAGAAGTCTCAAACTCTGTAAGAGTTACGTACCCACTCTTACCATAGGTGAAAGAACTATCTTTTAAAAAAATGGTGTGGAATCAATAAATGTATGGCTACCCTCGGGGAAAAATACGAACCTTGACCTCTGACCTTACACCACATACAAAGCCAATTTCAACAATAAAGCTTCTAGCAGGTACCACAGGAGACCATGTCTATGACGTCAGGATGGACTAACATTTCTTAAACAGGGCACAGAAAACAGTCACCACAAAGGAAAAGACTGATGAATCTCCATTAAGATTAGGAACATCTGTTGATCAAGAGCTGTTACTAAGTGAAAAGGTACATTGCAGAGTGGTACAAGATATTTAAAATACGTGTAAACCTCAAAGGACTCGTAGTCAAAATTTATCAGTCACTCATACACAACACACCACCCAGGTTGATCACAACACACTACCCAGGAATAGAAAAAGACAACCCAATTTTACAAAGACTTCCCCCAAAGAGGTTCTTCAAATGACCCGTATGCATGTGACATGGTGACACCACGGGTCCTGGAAAGCGTCAGGAGCTACTACACGACAGTGTTTACCAGAATGGCTCAAAGCAAAACCAAACCAAACTCCAGACTGGAACCTGACAATGTCGCTGGTTCTCAGACATCTCACACACTGCCAACATGAATTTCGATTGGCACGACCACTTTGGAAAATTGTTGGTAATACCTACTGATTCAAAACTTACCCATGTCGGGCAGCACTGTGGCTCGGTGGGTAGGGCACCAGCCCCATATACTGAGGGTGGCAGGTTTGAACTCAGCCCTGGCCAAATTGCAAAAAAAAAATAGCCGGGCGTTGTGGCGGGTGCCTGTAGTCCCAGCTACTCGGGAGGCTGAGGCAAGAGAGTTGCCTAAGCCCAGGAGTTGGAGGTTGCTGTGAGCTGTGAGGTCATGGGACGCTACCAAGGGTGATAAAGTAAGACTCAATCTCTAATTAAAAAAAACAAAAAACATACACATGTCCTATGAGTCCACAATCCTACTGTTAGGTAAGGGTCTGACAGAAGGCCTGTGTCGGTTCCCTAAAAGACCAGTTCAAGAGGGTTCCCCAGAGTTTTATATGTCTTAGCCCCAAACTGGAAACAACCCAAGTGCCTATCAACAGAACTGCGGTGTGTCTGTACAATGGAATACTCTGGAGCAGTGATTTTCAACCGGCGTGTTGTGAGAGGATCTTAGGTGTGCTGTGAAAAAAATTTAAAGATCATTAATTAAATGATTTTTCAAAAGAAGCTCAAAGCACAGTAAGTATATTCTTTTTTCTACCCCTTTCTTGGGATCAACATAATTTAAGCGTGCCACAGATTTTACTGTAGGTTCAAGTGGGCCATGAGATGAACAGGGTTGGAAAATGCTGGTCTAGAGGGATGGGAGTGAATGATTGGCATATGCTACCACACGGAAGAATCTCACAGACACAAAGGGTAGGCTCCCCGAATCCAAAGGCAGGCAAACTGAATCCACAGTTCAATCAGAGGTAGCGACTAGGGGTGGATGGAGAGGCTTCTGGGGTGCTGGGATGCTCTCTAGATCGACCTGGGCGGTAATCATCAAATACACTCACTTGGAAAGTTCATCAAAGTAGAAAATTATGATCTGTGTGCTTTTACTAAGGTGTGCTTCACTTCGGTATAAACACCCCCCTCCCCCAGTAAAAATGTACAGAAGACAATGGTAGGTCTTTGAAACACGAACAAGGCCAGGCAGTTGCTCGTGTTGATCACGAGCCAGGCATCACTTTGGCTCCACCCCCATAGGAACTTCCAAGCACATCCTGTCTCTTAATTAGTGTCTGCATTTCACAGATGAGGAAACGAAGGTCAGAGATGTGAGGACTTTTCCTAGATGGCACGGCTAGTGGACAGCACGGCAGGGTTTAAACCCAGGTCACCCACCTTCCAATACCACATTCTTTCTGCTTTTCAGTGTAACTACGCACTGGTGGAGACACAAACCTCAAGCAGGAGTGAGCGACGTAAGGAAACCGCTCTCCAGCTAGGCAGGACTTCAGCTGCTCCAGGGCAGCCCAGGAAGGAAGGTCCAGGCCCACAGCACGGGAGGCAGTTCCCTTGAGGGTGGGGCTGGGGCATCAGAGAGAGGGACGAGCACCAGGGAAGAGGGTGTCAGGGGAGGCTCCAGGGAAAAGGAGCCACAGTCCTGGCTGGGGAGCTGAAGAGGGGACAGGGCGGTACTTGAGTGAGAGATGGGCAGGAGCAGTGGCCTGATGCTGGGGAGGTGGGGGGGGGGATGCAGCAGCATTTGTGGGGAGGAGCTTGGGGCCCTCCGGTCCTGTGGCCTGAGCTTCCTAGCACTTCCATGTCAACAGCCATCACAATTCGAGCCTCACCTGAAACAGGTACGGAGGCAGCTGTGTTATCACAGCTGCTATAGATTTGAGGATTTGGCTAGTTTTGTCATTATGTAACCTGCATCTCCAGTAGGATACGGGGTTTCCAGGTGAAGGAACTAAGCCAGGAGGAAAAGCTCCAGGTGACATTCAATCACTTTTTCCAGGGGCAGTCATTCCAAAAAGCACCCAGGGAGTCATCCCTGTTGCTTAAAACACACAGCACATCAGTTCGTGAAAGATGAGATGGGCATATTGTTTGTTCATTCATTCACTGTCTTTGTGGAGTGGCTGTCCCCACCATGATCTTTATTTATCTAGGGAGGTAAATCCAAGAATAATATTTTAAAAATCCATCCCCAGGGCCCATGACATTCCTGGCACACAGTAGGTACCCATAGTGCAACTCACTGAGTGAATGAGCCAGCTGTCACTCGCCCCCTGCCACTAAATGGCAGGCATTGTGCTGTGCATCTGCTGTTTTGTCATCTTCAAGAAGACCTTTGAGACAGGAACTATCCTTATCCCTTCTTTGATGGATGAGGAAATTGAGGCATGGAGAGGTGAAGTCATTTTCTCAAGGTCACCTGGCTCTGAGCAGCCAATTCAGGATCTGAAACCTGGTCAACTGCAAAGCCAGAGCACTTGGCCACGACACCATGACCTCTCGCTGCTGCCTCTGTGTGATGTCAGGGCAGTGGTGAGGTGCTGGCAGTGGAAGGTAAGACTCCCGGTCCTGTTTCATGCATGGTTGTAGCTTGTCCTGCTGAGCTCGGCTTTTGGCAGCTTTATGGACCTCAGATCTTCACTTCCGTGGTGTCACAGCCAAATCCACATATAAGTCATCGGAAATCAATCACAGGCTGTCGTCAGTGGCGACTGCTGCGGAGAGCAGTTGTGGGTCAGGAAGAAACACATCCTGCTTGTCCGGGAAGCACATGCCCAGGTATTCGCAGGACACACACACAAACCCAAAGAAACCAGGCATAGCCCTTGACATTCAAGAAGAACCTGTTTCTGCTGGCAAACAAGCGGCCAGGATCCCGTCTGTCCACTTTCTGGTGTGGCATGGGGCCCCCAGGTGTGTGATTTCCTGATGAGCAGAAGCCAAGGGCCAACCTGGAGAGGTCTCGGCTTACACCACACCGCACCTAGTGGCAGGACAGGTAACTGCACATGGGTACCCACCTGGGGGCGGGGGGGGGGGGGGGGAGGTCACAGAGAGAGATAGAGGAGAGAGAAAGCACCCAGGACAAAGTTTATTTCAAGGCTTGGATTTTCTGACCTTCGGCCTTACATCTGATCAATAAGCCACACTCTGCTCATTGCCTAACCTCTAAAATGTGAGTAAACATGAACAGAAATGACTTCTCTGGCCATTTTTGAACCAAGATGAGGAAGAAAGGAATATAAACTGATCCTTAAAAAAAAAAAAAAATTCTGCTTAAACTTTATTCAACCTTAAAAGAAGCTAAAACATCTGATACATTGATATAGTTTATAAAAACTAGATAGATTGTTAAATAGGAAAATGTTTACTATGTTTCAAAAATTCAAATTCACCAGTTCATCCATTTGGTAAATGTTTATCTAAAAGTTCAGAGGCAAAGTTAAACAGTTGAAATAAAATTGAATTAGGCCTTAATATTTTGTTTTACTTTGAATACAGATGGAGGACAAAAATAATATCTCATAAAACGGAAAGTTTCTATTTTCACCAAAATATTTGGAAAAGTTATTTTATTTTTAATTTGGACACCTAGATTCAATGTAACTTTTGCAAGTTCTGTGAGCTGAAGACCATTTGGAAACTGGCTTTGGTTATTATTTAAAACATTCTTGTTCCACAGAGATACAATTTATTTCAGAAAGTGTCATACCAGCCACAGACTTCTTGTAAATGCAGTGCTTGTAAAACCTCAGTGGTTCCAGAGGAAAGTCCACTCTCCCTTTCTTTCATTTGACTATGTCGCAGGTAAAACTCACACACCTGTGTCTTTACACCGGCAGTCACTCTTCCAGCTGATGTGATTTCCTTTATGTCTGCGATTTTTATGGGTCTTTTTTTTGCAGGGGCGGAGGATGATGATTTTATTATGCAACCATCAAAATTATTTCAAAGAGTGTCAGGGAATGCTGAGTGACAAAAGAAGTCATACTTCAAACAATTGTACAGAAAAAGTTGCCTTCGTTTTCAGTTGAGAATAGTCTTCATCCAATGCAAACCAGAACGGTTAGGTAGAGAGTCCTTCTTTGCTCTTTTCCCCCTTTCTATCCCCACTACAGGGAAAGACATCCTTGGCTGTTCTTCCTACTCTATAAAGTACTCCCTGGTCTTGGACTCCTGAGCTCAAGCGATCCTTGCACCTCAGCATCCCAGCATGCTAGGATTACAGGCATGAGCCCCGCATGACAGCAGACAGCGTTAGTCTTCTTGATGCTCAAATTGCATGCTCTCTGGCTCATGGGAGCCCCTCCCTAGACACCCCCCCCCCGTCTTCCTGACCTAGCCCGTTAAGCTTTGAGGGCTTCCCTACCACCTGACATGAGACACTCAGGCTCATCTTGATCCTTTGTTGCCCTGTGACCTGGAATCAGCCATGTCTTGCAGTATCCTGGGTGGCCTCATTCACCTTAAATTCCCACATTCCTGGGAAAGCCTGTTGTATTTCTTTTCCCCACACCGTTGACCTGCTCCTGTAATATCCTTAGCCTTTCCTGTGTCCTTTTGCCCAGGTACTTTCTGCTAAGCTCTCTCCTCTGCTGAGGGAACACAGAGGTCCTTGCACTGCACTCCCAGTTAAAGGCCCCCCTGGAAGTGAAGTCTTAGACCAATGTCAGGTGACAACCAGCTCCGGTAGGTGCCATCTTTGGCACTGGCACACTGAGGCTTGAATAAATAAAAAGAAAACTGTAAACTCTTCTGCAGGGAACCAAATGTACTTCCATTGAAAAGAACAGATAATTGGCACGGTGCCGGAGACCCGCACTGGGACGCGATGAGCCCCACTATCTTTTCACGGCTATTTGTGTGCTTTCTCTCGTATCCTGAGTCCTTGCGGGGCCAGGTTCACCTGAATCACAGCCACCAAAGACAGAGGCCCAGTGATGTGGAGACTCAACTCGCACTGCCTCCCTCTTGCTTCATTTCTGCAGAGTCACCTAGGTCAACCTGACTTAGAGGGCAAGGAAAGACTGAAGGCCAGGTGTGTTCCTTCTCCGTGGTCCCCAACTTACAAAACCTGCCCACCTTACATTCGCATCACCCAGACTCTAACACGAGGGCCTTCGGTGCCACCCAACACAGGAGTCTTCCTTTCCGTTTGAAGCCAGTTGGGGTTCTGACTCTGGTGGGCAAGTTTGTCTCGGGAGTCTTTGGAAAGATCTTCCTGTAAAAACCCTTCTTGTGTCATGTTTAAAAAAAAAAGATGAATTGTATCAATCACGTCCCACCTCAGCTCCGGGCTGACCAAAGGCTCCATCGACTGGAGCGTTTGCCCTGGTGGCCTTCTCTGCCATGTCTCCTGATACTCTTGCTGGTGTCCTTCAAAGTCGCCAGGCATGACATTTCAGGGCTGGGTGAAGGATTATGGATGATCCTCTGCTCTGAAAGAGCTTTATTCATCCGATTCGCTCTCTTTCTACATAAGCAGTGACTCTTCACATCCAGGCAGTTCCCGCAGAGAGCGTTTGAGTCGGCTCTCCCCAGCCAAGGAAGAGTAAGTCCCCTAGTACTAGATTTTTTAAAATGCACTTGCCATGTCCTTTTGGGTAACTTTTTTCATCAATATAATTTCAAGCATATAAAAAGTTGCAAAGATTGTACAAGGAATATATGTAAACCTTTCACCTGTATTCACTAGCTGTATTCGCTTGCCCCAATTTCTTTATCATTTTCTCTTATTGATCTTCATATAACCCCCTTTATTTTTGTATACATCAATGCATTATTTTTTCCCTGAACCACGTAAGTGGGAGACCAAGGACTTACATGTGTGGATATATAAATTTTGATACAGGGCCCTGCTCTGTTGCCCAGACAGAAGTGCAGTGGTGCAGTCATAACTTACTCAAACCTTGAACCCCTGGGCTTGAGCATTCTTCTTGCCTCAGCCTCCCGATCGGCTAGGACTATGGATGTATGTCACCAGGCCTAGATAAATTTTTAAAAATTCATTTTGTACAGATGGGGTCTCTCTATGTTGCCCAGGCTAGTCTTGAACTCCTCCCTCCTTGGTCTTCCAAAGCACCGGGATTACAGGTGCAAGCTGCTATGCTTAGACTTCACCCTATACTTTTTTTTGCAGTTTTTGGCCGGGGTTGGGTTTGAACCCACCACCTCCGGCATATGGGGCCAGCACCCTACTCCTTTGAGCCACAGGCACTGCCCCACTCTATACTTCTTTATGCTAAAAGACATTTTCTTTTATAAAATTATCAAAAATCAGGAAACTTATATTAATATTGTACTATCCTCTAATCTATAATCTATATTCAAATTTTATCAGCTGCTCCAATAATGTTCTTAGTAGCTTTATTTTTCCAGGTCCAAGATTCAATATCAATGTAAGAAAAAAACATGATGTTGAATTGTTATGTTCTTTTCTTTTTTTTTTTTTTAAGAGATGGGGTCTCACTATGTTGCCCAGGCTGGTCTCGAACTCTGGGCCTCAAGTGCTCCTCCTTTCTCGGCCTCCCAGAGTGCTGGGATGTGAGCCACTGTGCTTGGCACAGGTTTCCAGGCCTCCTTAGTTTCCATCAGTCTGGAATCGTTTCAGCTTTTTGTTTCTGTCAGTGCTGAAAAGATGCAGCTCCACCATCTGCTGACTGACATTCACTCTGATGACCAGCGGCCCGGACTCCTAACGCCATTTCCTCTTTACAGAACGTACCCTTTTCTCTAACTGCCTTGTAAGATTTTTTTCTTTTGTATATGTTTTCAGCAGTTTGATTGTGATGTACTTTGGGTTGTTTTCTTCCTTTTTCTTCTGATTGAGACTCGTTAAGCTCTTTAGGTCTGTGAGCTTATTGTTCTCATTGACAAAAAATAAAAAAACTTGGTCGCGTTTTCTCAAATCCTGTTTGCACCCCACTCCTGCTCCTTGGTACATGTGTGTTAGACCAGTTAATGTTGTTCCACAGCCACTGCTCTGTGCATTCTTCCTGGTGGCTTCCCCTCTGCTTGATTTCGAAGGGTCTCCATCGCAAGGCCTGCAGCGTCACTGCTGCTGTCTTCTGCAGGGTTCTACTTGTTATTAATCCCGTTCTGTGTATTTCCCAGCTGTAGGAGCTCCATCTGGATTGTTTTTTATAGCTTTCATTCTTTTTTCCTCACGTCTTCATGTTTCTCTCCACTTTCTTGAATATACAGAGCACACTTTTAATCTTTGAAAACAAGATTTTCTTCTAATTCTATCATTTGTCTTATTTCTGGGTCTGTTTGTTATATATATATATATTTGAGACACAGAATCTCACTCTGAGCGTCTGAGCTCACAGCAACCTCAAACTCTTGGGCTACAGTGATCCTCTCGCTTCAGCCCTCTGAGTAGCAAAGACTATAGGCATCCACCATGATGCCTGGCTATTTT
>CAUYON010098546.1:0-22321 GCA_963573935.1 Arctocebus calabarensis | reverse complement strand
ATGGATGGAGCTGGAACATATTTTTCTAAGCAAAGTATCTCAAGAATGGAAGAAAAAGTATCCAATGTACTCAGCCCTACTATGAAGCTAATATATAGCTTTCATATGAAGGCTATAACCCAACTATAGCACAAGAATATGAGGAAAGGGGCACAGTAGGGGAGGGTAGGAGGGAGGATGGTTGGAGGGAGAGTAATTTGTGGGATCACACCTATGGTGCATCTTAGAAGAGTACAGATGCAACTTTCTAAATTCAGAATACAAATGTCTTCATACAATAACTAAGAAAATGTCATGAAGGCTATGTTAAACAGTTTGATGAAAATAGTTCAGATTGTATATGAAACCAGTACATTGTACCCCTTGATTGCAATAATGTACACAGCTATGATTTAATAATAAAAAATAAAATTTTAAAAAAATCTCCTCTAATTTAACTCTTTAGATAAAAGATCCATTGGAAAGGAAGTAAAATCAGAGTCTGAGACATTTACAAAAAGAAATTTAAAAACGGTACATAGTATATGAAGAGATTTTTTATCTCACCAACCATCAAAAAAATGCAAATTTTAACATTAAATTGTCAGTAGTATCCAGATTAGCAAATTTAGAAGATTAGAGATTGTCAAATGCTGGCTAGGATATGGCCTCACAGGAAACGTCATGTGCTGCTAATAGGAACTTATAGTAGTTCTAGTCCCTGTATTAATCAATCACATTGAAATTAACAGATATCAACATGTGTATAAAGTATAATACAACAGTTACAATTCAGTTTATATCCCGGACAAAATTCTCTCACAAAGTCATAGGATGACATGATCAAAATTATACTTTCTAGTATTGCTTCTGGTTGAAAGTAACTGGAAGCATTATTAGGGAACTGGTGACTGACAAACTATGAACCATATTTACATAAAATAATACAGGCATATTTTAAAAACATTGGGTGGATTAAAAAAGAAAGCGGAGTGAAATCTGTAAGATAAATTATTACAGTAAACTAAGCATAGATAAAATAATATTTTCATATGTACTTAAGATTAAATTTTTGTTTGTATAAGAAATAGCTCAATACATTAAAGAGAGCACCTGTTATGGGGAGACAAAGATCATGGAGAAATGAATCACAGAGTAAAATAAAGACATGTTGAAAGATGATCGTGTGATGTGAATCGTGTAGTATGAACACCTATTCCAGTAAATTTTAAGACAGAAGATAAAAATAAAAACAAAACAATTTGAAGTAACTTGAATTTTTTATTTTTGTTTCCTCAATTAACAATTTAAATGTATAAACTCCTCTTTCTGGCCCTGAAGTCTGTCCACTCTGGATTATTAATTAATTTCTCTTACTTTTTGTATGAACCGTGATATTTTTTTCACAGTTATCACTAACAAAACTAAAATAAATTAGGAAAATGGGTTATTATTTTCTATGTACACAAAATTTCAAATTATCAAAGCATGCTTTCAGGCTTAAGTCTGTGCTTCTTTCTCTCTTTCTCTCTTACACACAATTTACTGTCTTTCTCTCTCTTTATCTTTCTCTCATCTCTATATCTCCCTTCTTCTTCTAGGGGCCACGTATCACACATTTGGGAAGATCTGTCTTGTTTGTGTCTAGGCCCTATCCCTGGATCAGTCCTTCTATTAGGGACCATGTATTAGGCTCCACTTCATGGTTGGAAGATAGATTATTTCACTAAGACTACATCAAGTTAGGGAAAAGCATGCTTTCCTAGCAGGAAAACAAAATACCTCACAATAAATAGCATTAGGCACATAGAGATAACTACTCTAGAGACACAGGGAAGGCACTGCTAACATTTGTGCATTTATTCTTTGCATGACCCACTGGTGACCAGTATTTTTTCCATGTGGACCTGATTTTTCAAGAGACTGGCTTGCCATAATTTCTAAATAAAACAAAAATCAAAAGCCTGGAGACAACAGAGAATTTCCAGTATCCTCATCAAGAACTTCTTTTGCATTTGGGTGCTTCTGATCAAGTTCAACAGTGGTTGTGGAAGGTGGGCTTCTGAAGATCCTAGAGTTGCAGTCAGACTGTGTCACATGCCTCATGGTAATCGGGACCAATTAACCCTGTGAGCATACCGACAGATTTTTCTTGCCTATTAGCTTGAAGAATTTAAAATAACCTGGGAGTGGTCATATACTTAGGTTAGAACATGGGTTGTGCCTTTCCCTTCCTAGAGGAACCAGAAATTCTTGCCCAGCAGAGCCTAAAATTGTAGGGATGAGAAGGACAAATTTTTATGTGTGCTGAGATTGATGATAAAAGACGGCATCATCAAGCTTTTGTCTGATTCATAATATGCCAATATCCTTTCTAATTTTGTAGGTTGTCTGTTTGCTTTGGTTATTGTCTCCTACCTATACAGAAGCTTTTCAGTTTAATTAAGTCCTATTTGTTTATTTTTGTTCTTTGCCCCTAATTATTAGAAAAAATGCAAATTAAAACCACCTTGTGAGATATCACCTAACCCCAGTGAGAATGTCCCACATCACAAAATCTCAAAACTACAGATGTTGGCATGGATGTGGAGAGAAGGGAACACTTTTACAACTGCTGGTGGGACTGCAAACTAATACAGCCTTTTCAGAGGGAAATATGGAGAACTCTCAAAGAACTCAAACTTGACCTTCTATTTCATCCTGCAATCCCATTACTAGGCATCCAACCAGAAGAAAAAAAAACCTTTTATCATGAGGACACTTGCAATAGACTATTTATCACAGCTAAATTTATAATCACCAAAATGTGGAAATAGCCTAAACGCCCACCAACACAGGAACAAGCTGTAGTATATGTACATTATGGAATATTATTCAACCACTAAAAAAGATGGTGACATGACATTTTTTTTTGTATTAACTTGTATGGAAGTGGAACACATTATTCTTAGTAAAGCATCATAAGAAGGGAGAAGCAAGAATACTATGTACTCAATTCTAATATGAGGACAATTAATGAACTTGTACACAGTGGGGAGAGAGAAGGAGAAAGGCGGGTGGTGGGTAACGGTGTGTGATATGTCTTTTGGGGGGCAGGACACAATTATAAGAGGGATTTTACCTAACAAATACAATCATTGTAACCTGGTTCTTTGTACCCTCAATGAAGCCCCAGCAATAAAAATAAATGAATAAAATAAAACTAATTAATTAATTTTTTAAAAGATGACATCATTCGCTCTTTTCCTTGGTTCCCTCCACTATGAATTCTAAGTGTCAGGAAGAAAGCATCATTTTTTTATACTAATTACACAGGAAAGTATCACCAAGATGGCACATAAGTTATGCCTTCAAGGCCATTCTAGTATTTCATTAGGCTAGAAGGTTCCAAGCACTGTGGCGTATGGTAAACTGAACTACATGATTATTTAAATATTATCATACCTCCTTTGATGTAAAGTGGGAAGGAAACGTGTTATGGAGGTGTCATGACAATAATCCAGGTACTCTTAGAGAGCTCAGACCAAAGAACCACTGGCAGTCTCTATGCATTCAATCCAACAGGCACATGTTTACAGTGAGGAAAAACCACTGGAAAGAATTCCACCTTCCAGAGTGGAAATGGCAAATATAATAAGCTTTCCACTGGTGGAGCTCTTAGAGAATGGTGCAGCTTCCAGGGTTTATCACCAGTTCCCACTGTTGCCACTGTGAATGCTCAGCTATTACCTTAGCTATTTCTGCTGTGCTGAGAGGGAGCCTGTGATATTAGACTACTCATAGCTTCTGTTTTGTCATCATGGCTACACTGTTAACAGCCCAACAGTGAAAGGACAGGTGGTGAGAACCAGAGGCTGGTGAACCCCAATGGACCAGCCAGCTCTTTCAAGAAAGCATTTGATGCCTTCTGTGTGCTGGATGTTTTTTGGTGGGCCATCTTCAGAGAAGAAGTAGAGACTGACGTCACATGCTTCTTTCCCAGACCTCTTTATCTGTTAGTTTCTAATCTGATTACTTTTGTGAATCTGAATAACTAGGAAAGCTGGTGGAGGGGAGTTTGTGTATATCTTGGTCCAGGCCATTTTCACCTCTCTACCACACTGACATGTACGTTTGCACTGCTCAAGGCTCTGCCACTGAGGGCCTCCTCCAGCTTACCACGGGGTGAGAGCTGCTTCAGAGATCAGACCTCTCTAGTAATTCCAGCTATCCTGTCTGCAAATATAGTATCTTCATTGGTCAGAAGAGAATCCCTCGGCTGTAGACTCTCAGTCAGCAGTCTAGGCGAGTAGATGTCATTACTAGAGAAATATTGGCAGGGCAACTAATAGCCTCTGCTTCAGCAAAAAAAATCTTCACATTTTCTTCCTACTTGTCTTAATTTCTATTCTGTGAAGTTTAATTTTATGTGTCATGTTGACTGGGTGACAGAGTAACACCAGTACTTAGTTACCATTATTTCAAGTATGTCTGTGAGAGAATTTCTGG
This sequence comes from Arctocebus calabarensis, assembly GCA_963573935.1. Classification (NCBI taxonomy): domain Eukaryota; kingdom Metazoa; phylum Chordata; class Mammalia; order Primates; family Lorisidae; genus Arctocebus; species Arctocebus calabarensis. The sequence continues at coordinate 17,854 of CAUYON010098546.1, read as the reverse complement.
ATGCAAATAACACTTGAATCATTAGCCTGAGTAAAGCATATTGCACTTCTCCATGTGGATGGTCCTTTCTAATCCCTTGGAGGTTGAAATGGAACAAAAGGTAGAGTAAGGGAGACATGTCTCTTTCTACTCCTCTGTTTTCAAGCTGGGACATCAGTCTTCTGAATTCAGACTGGAACCCGGGCCATCAGTTCTCATGGTTCTCAGGCCTTTGTCTTTGAACTGGATAACAAGACTGGCTCTTCTGGACTTCTACCTAGTACAAAGCTGATTTCAGGACTTAGTGTCAAAATCACATGAACAAATTCTCTAAAATAAGTCTCTGTCTGCACCACACTCACACACAGACATATATAAATATTCTATAGTTTCCATTTCTCTAGATAACTCTAATACACTTGTTAAATGTTTCTTACACTCAGGCAAGCTGTGCATCTGATGTGAAATACCTGTAAATCACCCTCATCGCCACCTACCTATAATGTCTGTCTTCATAATCTGTTAAATTTGATGATTCCCTCACTGGATTTAATAGTCCTTCTTTAAAAACCATTAGGACTTGGCTTTCCTTCTCTAATGCCACTTAACATATCTGATCTGGTTGTAGGTGTCTTTCTACTGTGACATTCACAACATACCTTTATCTACTACAAATAAATTATAATCTTTTTTAAGCACAAGGATTATTTCTTACTTATCTTTGTATCTTACATATCTAAATGAGCACCTGGTACAAAGATGATACTATTTAAATAAGCATTTCTCAACTATTTTGAGTTGAGTAATCTTTGCATTCCATAAAGCAACAATGACAATGTCAAACACTGAGTAAGTATTCAAAATTATCTGTTTAATTCAGCCTATTTAATAATTCTGATATATATTTTTCTTTCTTTCTCAGACTAGAGTTAACTTGTGATTCTCTTTTCAATTCCCATATCCACATAAAACAAGTCCAAAAAGTTGTTTATTTTGAAGTTCTACCACTGTTCGATGAAAGTCGATGTAAGAAATATTAAAGTGGGTGGAAAGCTTCATGTGATATTGATTGGTTGTGCAACTGGATAAACACAGAGATACAGAATGTGTAATGAGTTGACCAAAAAGATTTAGAATGGAGCAGAGGATCCAACTCAGTTCTTCTTTGAAGTTATTACCAACTGCTACCTTTCTGACCCTTAAGTCCGATCTTAATAGTATATTTTATTTACATAGGGTTAAAATCACTTTTCCAAATAAAACTAGGAAGCTGGACTCCAAATCCTTGAGTACCTGTTTATCCCAACCAGTCATCCTCTCAACCCACCCCAACTTTCTTTAATACAGCAGAAGTATTGCCTTAGGCTATCAAGTATACAGAGAGATTATTGACTTAATCAACATATTTTTGTGGAAGCCAAGCTCCAAGGCAAACAAGCAATTTTCAAATCACACCAGCAACAGCATTAGGATTCTTCCATATGATTAGATCCAAAGATGATTATCAACTCCGAAAATATTAATGGCTGGTTAGACACGGAATATAACACTGCCAAATTTTACATGCAAAGTCATCAAATAACTATGAAATATGAGGCACTGTGGGACAATTGGGTAGCTGCTGTTATCTCTGAGTCATGCTTGTCCCAAATTGTCTGCCTTAGACCTGATGAGTTGCCCAGGACATTTAGCTAATACTTCCCGCATGTGGTGTGTAATTTTATATACTTTTTTACTTCCCCATTTTTCTTATCCCCATGTTACTACTTCACTGCCTTTGTTTCTTGCCCGTATCTGACATTTATATATTTGCCTGTAATCACCCTCTACGATGACCCCTTTGTATCACAACTCAAAGAAAAGCAGGGATCCCCTGAGTCCCAAAGCAGCCCCATAAGTGAAATGCTGGCTAGTGTGATCTTTAGAGAAATTCTGTGGACATGGCAATTCCATCATGCTTCTTTTATACTGCATGGTTTATTTATCTTTTATTTTGCAAATGTTACTTTTCAACATAAAACAATTAATATTCACTGAGTAAAGAAAATAATATCCAAGTATTTTATAGCAGTGGTCTTCAAAACAAGTTGCCTGCATATGTGTGTCAGGAGATGTTCAATACTGCAGGAAAAACATGTTAGGATTTTGATACTTTTTATTAATAAAATAACATCTGTTATTTAAAATTTAAACAATACACAAAGACCTTCAATGAAAATATAAATTGTAGGTAAATACATAGATTCATAAATGTAGAGATTCATAAAAATATATATATGTGCCATGTGTGTGTGGCACCTAAAAACATTCTCCTTGATAGTTCCAAATTTGAAAATAAAAAATTGAGGACTACTATGATACAGGTTAGAAATATGAACCACTGATAATTAGAGTTATTAGCCAGATGTTTATACAGGAGCCTGCCAGGAGCTGAAAGAATGTTTACTTTTTTGAAATATGCTATATGTAAAAACCACACTTCCTGACAAGTATCACCTACGGGCTCTTGGAAAACTTGTTATTTCTTTGTTTAGAGCAGCGGTTCTCAACCTGTGAGTCGCGACCCCTTTTTAACAATGAAAATACACTGCAGCATTAGGAAGGTTGAGAACCACTGGCTTAGAGTATTTCACCACTTATTTTGTTAACACCTTTAAAGGAATAGAACCACATAAATGTATAATTAGGTTTAAACCAAATCTCTAGCAAACACTCTTGTCTACAAGTCAAAATGAGCACTAATACTAATTCTCACCCAAAGGCTTTCTTTTATCCTAAATGTAGTCTCCCTCACAATCTCTGGGCAGTGTGAGTTAGTGTCATGAATGAGGCTGGTAGAAGTTATGAAGCCATAGGGCAGCTGGCATTTCTTAATCATGTAAACACTCATAAACTCATTTCTTTTACATATAACACCTGCAGTCTTGTTCCCCCTCCCTGGCCTGTAAAACCAGAATCAATTTATCATGTAAGATTTCTAGTATGCAATTTTATTTTCGAATGTTTTAACTGAAGTGAACATCTTCCTTTGTGCAGGCATTTTACCTCTTTCTTACTGTTTTTAAAAAATTCATGTTTAGTAATATCTCATTTCCAAAATTTAAAATTTCCCAAATTTATCTAGAGATTAAATGCAAAATCAGCAAGCTGTTGTGTGGCTATCAGAAGCTATTTTGAAGTAGACATGAAGAGTAAAGCACCCACTATAGCTAACCTGACATTGAAGAAGAACGAAGTTGGAGAACTGACACCACGGGATTCCAAGGTTTACCACAAAAGTACCCTATCAAGGTAATGTGCTATTGGTGAAGGAACAGACACAAAGACCAAGGAAATAGAAGAGGAGCCAAAAACAGACTCACACTAACACAGTCAATTAACCTTTGGCAAAGAGCAAAGGCAATACAATAGAGGCAAGATAGTCTTTTCAACAAATGATGCTGACACAACTAAACACCCATGGAGAAAAATGTAAATCTAGCTACAGATCTTATAACTGTCACAAAAATAAACTAAAATGGATTACAGAATTCAATGGAAAATGCAAAATTATGAAAACTCTTAAAAGACAACATAGGAGAAAACTCGGAGGAACTTAAGTAAGGCAATGACTTCTTAGATACAATGCCAAAGGCAAATTAGATGAAAGAAACAATTGATAAGTTGAGCCCTGTTATAATCAAAGCTTCTGCTCTGTGATGGACAATGCTGAGAGAATGAAAAGTATGAGCTGCAGACTGAGAGAGGATATTTGCAAAAGAAAAATGAAGAAGGACTATTATCCAAAATATGCAAAGAATGCTTAAAACTTAACAATAAGAAAAAGAGCTAAGCATGCCCTCCCCAAAGAAGATGAACAAATACAAAATATCAAAAGATGTTCAACACCACATGTTGTCTTAGTTACTAGTGGTTTCTATAGCATGATACCATAAACTGGTGGTTTAAATGACAAACATTTATCATAGCTCTGGAAGTTAGGGACGTTCAAGAAGATCAAGGGGTCAGCAAAGCTCGTGTCTGCTTGGGGCAATTTTCCCAGTTAGCAAATGTACATCTTATTGTATTCTCATGTGGCTGAGAGAAACATTATAAAAGAAACGCTCTATCAAGCCACAATATGGCATGAAAGAAATTTAAATTCATACTACTAAGTGAAAGAATTCAATCTGAAAAGGCTGCATATTATTCCAAGTATATGACATTCTAGAAGAAGCAGAATTACAGAGACAGTCAAAAGACTGGTAGTTCCCAGGGGTTAGGGAAAAGTCAGGAATAAACAGGCAGAGTATAGAGGATTTTGCTCTAACAGTAAGAACATTTCTTATGAAACTACAATGGTAAACCTGGACCATCACACATTTATTCAAACTCAGAATGTACAACATCAAGAGTGAGTGCTGTGGACACGGGGCGATATTGCTGTGCACCTGCAGGTTCGTTAATTTTAACAAGCAGCCTCCATGGTGCAGGATGCTAATAGAGGGGAAGGCTGCACCTGTGTGAGGAGGGGATACTGGAGAACTCTGTGCTTTCCCCTCAATTATGCCATGAACCTAAAATTACTCTAAAAACAAATACTATTACTTTGGGATAGTTTGGGTTGGGAAATAAAATATGATGAAAAAATACTGACAGATTCAAGAATAGGCCTCAGGCATGGTCTCCACCAGTAACCTTCTCTGATACAGAGTTAGAGGCAGCCTCTCTCAGCTTTCCTTTCTTAATCATCTATACTAGGAGTCACAATGCAGCCCCACATGTGAAGGTTATTATAAAGGTCAAGTAAATGTTAGGCATAAGAAGCATTAGCCACAGGGAAAGTAATGGTTTTCAGTTAATGAAGTGCATAATGACTTTGAAACAACTGGTACCATGAATGACTCTCAGTAGAAGCTGGATTTTATACAGGTATCTAACCTCTTTGCATTAGGTGAGTTATCTAACACCTCAGTTATTCAACAGTTTTCTGAGATATAAAATGCTGATATTTGCTTAGATGATATTAAGATCCCTTCTAGCTCTGTGATCGATCCTGAGATTTTCTAGCGTTCCAGAGCTTCATTAAAGTAAATGACTTTGTTCCAGCTACAATTTAAAAAATCTACTGGCAGGAAGCGCTTGTGTCACACGGATTCAGAGTCACCAGACCCTTCTAACGTCTTGCCTGTTGCCTGGTTTTGGACTTGGTATCACTGCCAAGATGCAGGACCAGCACCCTGAACACCTAAGTATTGGCGCAATAGTCTAAGGTTTATACACAAGCTGCTTAAGAATATTTATTACACCCCAAAGTTTTGTAACCATAAGCCAGGGTAAAATAATGACAAGAAAATAAAACATAACATTTTTGTGTTTTTCTGTTTGTTTGTTTTGAGACAGAATCTCACTTTATCACCCTCTGCAGAGTGCAGTGGCATCACAGCTCACAGCAACCTCCAACTCCTGGGCTTAGGTGATTCTCCTGCCTCAGCCTCCCGAGCAGCTGGGATTACAGGCTCCCACCATGACACAGGCTAGTTTTTTTTTGCTGCAGTTTGGCTGGGCCCGGATTTGAACCCGCCACCCTCGGTATGGGTGGCCAGGGGCCCGCCCCAAAACACAACTTTTTATTTGTAAATTATTTCTTAAGTATAATGCGTTCTATGTGTATTTATCAAAGGCAATGCTTTCTGAATGTGAACAGAGCAGAATACTGAAAGGTAAAAGCTAAATTTTCTACTTCCACCTCTGCATAATTCCTGAACCTACCTTTAAGTAACAGGCTTCTCATGTGTTCACATGTTCCAGAAAAATTCTATTACGGTCTTCTGTATTGCAGTTAGAAACATAAAGCCTATGCAGTTTTGGCCCCTAAGAGCCAACAGTCTGCGAGGGTGATCTGGCCAGGCAGCCACCCACATGGTGAGCACAGCGTGCGCGCTGACGAGGTGGCCGAAAAGCGTCAGCACGCAGATGCTTCGTCAGGCAGAGGCGGCGTCACGCAGAGTCAGCGTCACGCAGAGGGGCGGAGCTCCCAATTCTCTCCCAGTGACTAGGTCTGGGATTCAAAGGTGAGCGGATACTGGCACTGGATGTGAAAAATGGGAACAAGTCACCCTGTCAAAAAATTAAGCTGCTTTCTGAGCAGTATGAGAGAGTAAGGATATTTGCTGAACAAATGTGCCAGTTACTTTTCACAAATGATTACTTAGTGAGATCATGATAAATATTTTCATTTAACTGACCAAAGTTCAGAGTTTTGAAGAAACTAAACCACTGATCAAAAGTCATTCAGCTAAAGTTGGCTGAGATTATACTTGAATCTACATATGTCTGATAGGACCTAAGAAGAACATGCAACAGAACCTCTTAGCTGACCTCCTCCTTAAGTTGGCCTAATTTTCGGACTGGACATGCACCCCATGTGGGTATCAGTACAGGAGGCCTAGTTCCTGATGTTGACCTCCTCTGTATGTTTACCACTTTGTTGTAGTCCCTTGGTGGTGGATTTACAGAAGTTCTGCTGTATTTTCAAAACACCAGACTGTCTCTCTTTACACAAGTGTCAGTCCCGTTCAGTTGAAGACCCTAACCTTTTAAATTTCCAACATGCAGAAGAATCACAAATGTGGCTAAACACAGGCATAGATTGTGTCAGATGATTGTTGAATGCTACTCTCTCTTTTCTGAGACACTTCATGATGCCACGTCTGTGGGATTTTAAGCACCATACTGGGAGGCTGGAGTTTCAGGCTGTTGACGATATTTTAAATAGATAAAATAGGTTGTATGAGGAGTCTTTTCACTGAATGGTTTTACAGTTACATGCATATGTGATATCTGTCTAACTAATTTAATATGCATCTGGCATTCAGTGTGACGAGTATTATAACTGTTCTATTTTCCATGAAGTTACCCAATAAAAATAAACCATTTTATGCTACTCCACTAGCTAATGAATGAATTTGTAAGATATATACACCTAGCTTCAGCTCCTGTTCTAGTCATGTTGGGCAGTAATTATAGTATTTTGGTAAATTCTGGATTTAAAAATACTGGGGTTTTATTCCCATTTGTACCATTTAAAAAATGTGTAATGTCTGCTGGTGGGACTGCAAACTGATACAACCTTTTTGGAAGGAAGTATGGAGAGCTCTCAAAGAACTCAACCTAGACATCCCATTTGATCCTGTAATCTCATTACTGGGCATCTACCCAGAAGGAAAAAAATCCTTTTATCATAAGGACACTTGCACTAAACTTTATTGCAGCTCAATTTACAATTGCTAGAATGTGGAAACAGGCTAAATGCCCACCAACCCAGGAATGGATTAACTAGCTATGGTATATGTACACTATGGAATATTATTCAGCCATTAAAATAAATGGAGACATTACAACCTTTGTAATAACCTGGATGGAAGTGGAACACATTATTCTTAGTAAAGCATCACAAGAATGGAGACGCATAAATCCCATGTACTCAGTTTTGATATGAGGACAATTAATGATAATCAATGACACGGTGAGGGTGGAGGAAGGGGAAAGCAGAGAGAAAGAATGAGAGAGTGGTGGGGAAAGGAAGAGCAGAGAGAGGGAAGGAGCAAGGGGGGTGGGGTCTTGGTGTGTGCCACACCTTTTGGGGGCAAAACACGATTGTAAGAGGGATGTTACATAACAAATGCAATTAGTGTAACATGGTTTCTTGTACCCTCAATGAATCCCCAATAATTAAAAAAAAAAAAGTCGAATGTGAGACAACTAAAATTTAGCCTCCAAAAGCCTCATATATAAATTGGGAATCATTATTTCATTGGGGTGCTGTGAGAATTTATCCAATCCACATAGTCCGTAGTAAGGTCTTTAAAATGTAATTAATTTAACTACAAAAAAGAGTTACAACTATTATGTGAGTGTATGTACTATCTAAATTATCCTTAATTAAAATATGATTACTTTTTGTGAACAAAAGCTTAATCACTAAGACAAATATTTACTAAATAGTTATTCCTATGTTAAAGTTCAAATTATCATATCATAAAAATAGAGTTTTCACTCATTTAAGGAGCTTGAAGCCTAAGGAAATAAAGATTCTCATATCAAACACTATACAAGCCAATTAGATAACAAGCAAAAAATAAATACAAACCTATTATGTTCTCTGGAATATAAACTCCATCAGGGTTGAGGTTTTTACCTATTTTGTTCACTGATGTCTTCCAAATGCAAGGTATAGTATCTGGCATTCGCCAGATAGGTACTAAAAAAGTGTGTGCAAATAAATATTGATCAAGTGTTCCTAAGCCTCCTGGATTTCAAGCTAAACTATAATATGAGACAAAGGGGGTGGAAAAGAGTGCTAAGGGTGACACAAAAAACGTTGAATGGAAAAGGAGGACTTGAGCTGGGCTTAGAAGGAGTAATATTTAGGGAAAGAATGAAGAGAAGTCATTGCAATCCAGGCCCAGGCAGTTCCAGGCTTTGCTGTTTTAAATTGGGTCAAGACTCAGTAGAGAGTTACTATGTAACAAAATGTGTTCACATCCACACTTTTTAGGATTATACAGAAGAGAAGGAAAAAGGAAGAAAGGAGAAAAATATTAAATTGTAAGGGATAAGGGTATTTTTTATGAAATATTTCCTCAGATGAAAATGAGGCACCACAACGCCACTGGAATTTGGCAAAATGCCTATTGGAGGTGGAATCAATTTCAGTCAGCCTTTAGTAACTGTGTAAACTTGGACAATTCACTTTCTATGAGTCATCTTTACTTTCATCTGGAAAATGGGGTCATTGCACATATTTTGAGGGCTTGTAATAAAGGTGATGAAAGACAACATGTGCTAAGTGCCTAGAAAAGAACATGGTTCAAGGTGCACAGTCAGTAAATGGTAGCTCTGTTTTTCCTTACAGAGAATTTTTCTGACAACTTAACAAGACATCATTTTTATACAATGTTTTCAGCACATCAGGAGCACCCCATAGCACCATAAATATGTTTTGCTACCACCTTCACATTATTTAAAGTCACATTAGACTTTCTTTTTCACCAATAGTAATAAAATACTTTAAATAGTATTGTGTTTTATTTACTCCTAAAGTTCATGAATCCTTTTATTTTTAAAGTTATTCATTCATTCAATATTTTTAAACTTTGACAATGTGCTAAATAATTTTTATGATGCCCACACTAGCATACCCTAATGTGGGAATGAAGGAACAAAAAGTAAAATGCCAGCTATAATACAAGGTGCTACATGCTCTTATGTTTGCATTTATATTGAAATAAAGAAAGAAGAGTCACTCTGGGGATTCACAGGGTTTTAACGTTTGAGCTTAGTGATAAAGGATAAAAGAGAGGCTGGCCTGGTGTGTAAGTGACCTGTGCATTCACATAGGACTCTGTATCAGAAAGCCCCAGTGCTGGATATAATGTCCTGCTGTCAATGTCTCTAAATTCTTCACAATTTTATTTTTTTAACTTAAGTTTTGTAAGTGAAATCTGAAGGGATAGTGGGAATGAATATGAACAGAAGAGACACCAGCAGTGTTTGTGCTCCCTCTCTCTTGACACTCCATTCACATAAAGCACTGGACGGCTGAATGCAGAACTCAGGAGGGCCCACTGCTTGTGGGAGCTCAATGAGAGTTTCTGATGGACTAAGTGGAGGCTCTGACAGTCCCCAGAGGCTGTGTGGCGCATTGGAACCATTTCTATTCCCAAGAACCCTACCATATCCTTTCTCAGTTGTGTTCCTTCTTTATGTCAGCTAAATGATAATGCTGAAAATAACAATAGGAAAGGGGAAGACTGAAAAAATAAGGAATTACATGAAAAGAGACAGAGGTGGAACATAAGGAACACAGGAAGATAAGTATTGTTGCTGTGGTTTAAACCCTTTGAAACCAAAAGGTTGAGTCTCTCTAGCATTCAACTTAGTTTTAGTTGTCTATACAGTGGTGCACCCTGAAATGGGCAATCGTGGTTCAGAAATTAGCCAGCACACATAAGGAATATGAATTAAACAATTTTCAATTAAACAAAACTATTTAATGATGGCAAGACAAAAATATATTAGTATATTTTAAGATAAATTACACAAGCACATAATATGTTGAAACTTTAATTATCAATTTAAAAATTCCTTTGTTTTCATATGCTTCTAAGAAAAGGCAATCTATTTTAATGTGTTAAAAATTAAAACCTTCCTTTGAGAAGTATAGTAGAAGACCATAAGACCATAATACTTTAGAAGTATTTTGCTCTACAATGGATCACACTCATAGCACCCTTTCATAAACAATGTTATTATTTCTCACTAATATATTTTTAGTGATTGGGTAATTTTGCTTGAAAGATGTACATGATGAAAAAATAATACCTAGTAATCTTTGGGAACTTATAAATGCTAAATGCCTACTGTATGTTATTTAATATTCATAAAACAATTATATTTTAAGTGCTGTTGTATTCACTAATAATGGAGAAACTAAGGTTTTTAGAGATTGCTCAAATTGGCCTTTTTTATAGCAAAGAGGATTTGGCAGTAAATTATCGATTCCCCTACTGGAGCCACTGAACACCTATTCTTCTTACAACAAACTTTCCAGCTTAAAATATCTTTGAATATATTGCTATAAGCATGAATATAACTTACAGGCAAAAGAATTATAAAGTATATTTGTTTTAGAACTATAAAATCATTCACTTTTGTCATACATTAAGAAAAAAAGGAAAAGCTAATAAAGCGTATGTTGAGAAGGAGACAGGGAGGGCTATGAGAGAGTTTTGGAAAAGAAACTAATCTACGTATATATTTTATTACAATAGAAATCTTTTAAGGGAGGGAACTCTGCAGACAAAGGATTATAGGAAATCTGCAAAAACTAGGCAATATAAGAGTGCCCTCATTCCAGCTGAGGAGTTGCAGTTTAGTATTCTCAGTTCACATGTCTGAGAGTTTCTAGGATCAAGTCTTCCCCCAAACTGAGGGCTTCCCAGATGGTGTCCACTGTAAAGCTCAGAGAGGAGTTTATGGGCACACAAACGCCGTGGTGCTGCTTGTGCTCAGGCAAACTGTATGGTCTTGCCACAGTATTAGCCTGAGGAGCATTTGTTACATAAAGTAGGAATCAAAAAAAAAAAAAATCTTAACCTCCATTCTCATCTTTTAATCTCATTGTTGATTTTTTATGAAAGGAAGATTTATTTTCTAAGAAAAAAATTTTTTAGGCTATATTTCTAAACTTTGTATCTTCTGGGGTTTGTTTCCTATTTTGAAAAAGCATTTTGCCCTTACAAAACTATCTAAAAATATAAATTACTCTTGCTATTATCAAGTACTTTTTGGCCTCTTTTTTCCTTGCTTAAGTATTTTTTCCATCTAGAGTTTATTTTGATCTTAGAATGAAAATGGGAACTTAGCATTATTTTTCCTCTGAAATAGCTAATTGTCACAAAATGATTTATTGAATAATCAATCTTTTCCTCACAGATGTTAAGTGCCAGTTTTATCATATGCTCAATCTCTATAGGACTCGGAGTCTATTTCTGTATGGTGTATGCTGTTCCACTGACTATTAATCTATTCCTGGCTGGTAGCATGCTGCTTTTATTATTGTAGTTTTATTATGTATTTAAATATCTGAGAGAGCTGGCGTCACATCATTAACCAAAAATATTCTGAAAAATAAAGGACTTTTTACAAGACTTTTTTTCTTTTTGCATGTGAATGCCACAACTGCTTTCTCTAACTCCTAAAAATCCTGATACATTTTATTAAACGATGGTGTCCAATTAGATTAAACCTTAAAGAGGCACTTCAGCTTAAGTGTCTGTTTACGTGTATCCCTCTCATGGAGAAATCACTTAGTATCTTTGTTTTAAAGTTTTATTATTCTCTATGTAAATATGCACTAGCTAGCCTCCTCCCTTCCTCTACAGAAAAATACATTTTCTTTTGCATAATATTAAATAAATACATATGGTCTGGTCGGGGTGATGGGGCAGAAGGAGAGACAGGAGGAAACCCAGGAAAGGTCAGACTCAGAGTGGGCATTTCCTATCCTGAAGTCAACTTTGCTTCCACCTTTTCCATTCCTGGAAAGTGAATAAGGAAGAACAATTGGGGGTTTGTTTGATAACTAGCAAGTAGTTGGCTTCCCCCGTGAGAATGAAGGTCAGTACAAACGGTAGCTTATAACTAAATACATGTTTAATGAACAAGCACGCACTGGGGCACTGAAATAGGCAGCAGCCGCTCAAAGAGTCTGAACGTCGGTGGTTCTGACCATCCTGCAAACTTGGCTTCACCAGGTCTGAAAAAGATGATAGTGACTTTGACTTTATGAAGACTCATAAACCCAAAAGTAATCTAAAAAGATTAATTAAAAAGAGACAACCCAGAAAGATTATTGTGCTAGGTATTTGTACTAATAAATAATGTTATATTGTTTAGAATATATGTATTAGCATACCTACATTACCATATTGCCAATTTAATGATATATTTTCTTTGTCATGTAAAACAATGCTGTAGACCCTGGATGCAGCATTTGTCCAGATTAGAACCTTTCCTCTTTAAATTCTCCCTTTCCCCAAAGGGGAAACGCGATCAGACGGATCACGGTGGGCTCCGAACCTGAGCCAGGCCAGTCAGCACAGCTTCCTCGGGACGCTGCCCAGGGACCAGAAGGAGTCCCTGGTGTCTTCTGTGAAAACCCGAGCGGAACGCGCGCAGTCGGGAGCCCGCACACCGGCCGCGGGAGGCGGAGGCCGCAGGCTTGGCGGGGGCGGGACCCGCTGGGAGACGCTGCTTAGGGACAGAAGAAGCCAGGACGAACCAGGGTCTAGGTGGCTGCAGCTTAAGTTCTCGATCTCAGTAACTTTCTGAACTCTAGTTGCCGTGATCTTGAGCTCTGTGAGACACATCTGATTATTTTCACCAAGCTATTTACTCCCCTTTTATTTGGCTTAGAGCATCTGTATCTTCGGATTAAGAGTCCTAGGTACACCAAGGTAGTGGTTCCATAAATAAATAGCCTTTCAAACGTGTGTACAAACCCCAGACCTGTGATTTAGCCTAATTGCCTAACTTTTCTAATATTTTCTTTTCAGTTTCTTCAACACTAAAACTGAGATTAAAGACCTACCTCAAAAATAATGAAGAGAAATATCGATTATTTTGTGGGCTGAGGCAATGTCCTACCAACCTTCAGAAGTCGACTATTAAATTTTCAAAAATTCTAGCAGCTTGTTTTTTAACCTGTCAATAGCTCAAAATTGGTAGTGGTGGGAATATTTACACTACAAAAATTGGCTAAAATTTTCTTTCTTTTAAAGAAAAGCTTTCATTTTTCTTTTCAAAGGCTATATACCAGCATGAAACTAATTATAATAATGGATATAAAGGGCTTAACATACTACCTGACCCTTCGTAAGCACTCAATAAACTGGTATTATTATTAGAAAATTATATTGCGATTTTCAAATCAATGTGCCTATGCAATCTAATTGTTTATATCATGAGAACACACACCAAATCTTATTAGCAAATAGGGAAACTGTGTTCATCATAGTTAACTAAACTACCAAGTAATGTGTTATTCTGGGTTTTCCGAGAAGCAGGCCACAGAAGGAATTAAACATGCAAAGTCCACCTCAGGAACTTGTCTGCATGAGGAAGCGGCAGGAAGTCAGATGGACTGTAAATGCCATCAGGTGAGGATGTAAGAACTCCACCTCCTTCAGGAGTGAAGGAGAAAGAGAGAAAGGGGTGAGTGAGAGCCTTCAAGGCTTCCAGACCGTCTATGGAATGCCTGACAGGGCCAGCAAGCCCTTGCCTGGCCCTTGGAGGAGCCCTGCTTCTGATGAGAATGGGCATGCCATATAAGCCACAGGGGTAGCTACTAGCCAGAAGGCCAGGTCAGGCTCAGACAGGACATGCTGGATTCAGAGTGCAACATCTGTGGGCCTTGCCCTCAGCCACCTCACCCTTGGACTTAGGCCAGACACAGTCTCACCAGCTGCCACAGACAGGAACAATTTTCATGCCTAGTAGCTTTGCAGATCTGGCAGTTCTCAAATTTGGTGTGCTCAAAGATAAATAGTAGTGATAATTAAATGACAGGTTTTGGGTCCCTGAACATGAATTTGAATTTGAAATACATACCTCAGGTATTTCTGATAGGGTGGAATAGTTAGGAAAATTTTTTTTTCCTTAACATTATAGTAATTTTACTCATCTTGCCTCCTTGGGACATTTGTGTCTCCCTAAAGCCTACAAAATAATAAGACTGATTGCTGAGAGCCATATATGAGAAAAAAAATAAATAAAAACTTGGAGCATTGTTTGGAGTCACTGGGGACCTGAGGGCTGAATATGTCCCCCCTGGGTCTGACACGTCCTCTCCACCTGACTCGTATTGTCTATCTCAGGACAGGATTCCAGTGGCTTCATTCATTCCCTACCCCTGCGCTTTATCCTTTTTTCTCTTCAGCGATCTTATTGTTGCCCCTGCTATTCTTATTTTGATTTTGATACCATTTATCTTGCCCATATCTCTCTTCTGCAAAGACGTGCTTCTGTCTTCTATTTTCAGTTCCATCACCCAAATCCAATTGTGATAAATGGATGATAGATAGACAGACAGACAGACAGATAAATGATATCATAATTGCAATTATCTCAGTCATCTGAGAGTCTCAAGATTTGTATTTCCTCTGGTTAGTGCCAGGGAATATCAATAAGTGAACTAGATTCTACTCAGTATTTCTGTCTATTAAAAAATTTCAACTCTGCACTGGCATTCTAGGTTCTTTATATTCTATTTAATGTATATAATTCCACATTTCCTAAAATTTCTTCTGTAGAGCAGTATTTATATACCTGTCACTGTGCACTGTGCTAACAGATTTGTAAAATGATGAGTTGAACCAAAGTTAACATTTTAATTTACTGAAGGCTTCTGATCTTTTAACATGCTAATGAGCCAGTGAATCTTTAGGAGGAGTACATTATACCACCTGTTTCCAGACTAGTGGTTCACAGAAAATACTTCTGTACAAGTCAACATGACCATATTTTCTGCTATTCTCCACAGAAACCAGCTCCATGAGCGCCTCTTCTGTACACTCAAGGCTTATTACTTTGTCTGCATTTTTGGTCCACTTTTCCTTCCTCCTGATTCAAACATATGTTTTAACGTAACATTGATTATGAACCAGAAAGTGACTTGAAGTTTGTGACCCAGAATAGACTCAGTCAGGCTCTCTCCCCTCTTTATACGGCTTGGTTCAGTAATTTTGAAAGCATTTTTCACATTGCCAACCAACAATGATATCAACTGGATTCTTTATTGACCATTTAATTGATAGTCTGTGAAGGTTGCCTCTTTATTCTATTACATTTAGCAATTTTCTAGTTGGCTCATTCAGTTAAATCCCACCCCCAACCATGTATATTTCATGAACAGGTTTTTAATTTATTTATGTTTTTTATAATACTCAGCAGAATATAATCTGTTATGTATGAAGTGGGATGCTGAATTGAAAAGTTGTTGATAGGGAGGGTCTAGGAGGAGTCTGATGTTGGAAATGTAAGCAAAGTTGCTCAGAAGTTGAGAATGTGGGAAAACTTATTGTTCTGCAATAGAAAAATAAGTTCAAAGTTCACAATGGGTCACATGAATGTCTCTTTAATGTTGTTGCTTAGCCAGCTTTGCTTTGCTTTGCATCATGACACAGATGCTTCACTGTCCACAGACATTCACTAACTGTAGCTCTGGGACAATAGGCTTTTCTCTGCAACTACCCAAAGTATTCCAAGTCAACTGAGCCTCCTAAAGTAGCAAAGCTGATCCCAGCTGAATCCCCTCCGACTGGCAGGGCTTTGCTGGTGTGTGTACACAAACACACAGTTTGAGCTTCAACAAATCATAAAGAGATACAGTCCCTCTCCATTAATGGGGCTGTGAAGTATCACGCCCAGAGACATGAGGGGCTGAAGGCAGAACACTAAAACAACAAAAGGAATTTTTAAATTGACAAGTTACACATGGAAGAAAAAGGCTGACACGTACTTGACCAAATGTATTTCTTCAGAAAATGGAAACTAGAAATTATTGCAGCTTCAATGTGTTATCCCCATAATAGCTCAGCTGATAGCACCAGTGTCTATGTGATAAGAGCCTCAGAGAAAGGTGAAGCAAAGTCACTTACACTGGCTCGTAAGTGAGGAGTATAACTGACAGTTCTAAAAACAGTGAAGGGTCAATTTTGTGCACTTCAGCTCATTTGATTCAAGAGGCAACTCTGTACTAGGAGAAGGATAGATAACCTTCAAAAAGTTTCCTTTAGGGCGGCTCCTGTGGCTCAGCGAGTAGGGCGCCGGCCCCATGTACCGAAGGTGGCGGGTTCAAGCCCGGCCTCGGCCGAACTGCAAAACAAAAAAATAGCCGGGCGCTGTGGCAGGCGCCTGTGTTCAAGCCCGGCCTCGGCCGAACTGCAAAACAAAAAAATAGCCGGGCGCTGTGGCAGGCGCCTGTAGTCCCAGCTACTCGGGAGGCTGAAGCAAGAGAATCGCTTAAGCCCAGGAGCTGGCGGTTGCTGTGAGCAGTGTGACGCCACGGCACTTTACCCAGGGCAATAAAGTGAGACTCTGTCTCTACAAAAAAAAAAAAAAAAAAAAGTTTCCTTTAAAAAAAACCAGACTCTTTTGATTTGTGAATTAGAGGAGACTCTATCTGGAATAAGCTCATATAAACACTAAGTAAAATGTTAAAGATGGGGTGAGATTAAGAATACAGTATTGGCTGGAAAACCCAGAATTATCCAATTTCTATCTTTCACTCATCATTCTCCCCATAGATATTTATATCCATCCACTGGGCACAATCCAGAATTACCGGTATGAGTTAAAGCCTCACTCACATTTTGAATCTTACCACTCAGTGGTGAAAAGAAGCTTGTCAACATTCAGCAGTGAGTTGAAGAGAAGGAAATACTAGTGGTTGGGCATTCTTTTCTTTAACACACCCTTGCATATGTTATCCCTGGTAAAGGGGGCAGGGAGGATTTACATCCGGAAACTGTTCATACATCTTCAATGGATGGGAAAACTCTAACAGCGATATGAGGCCCTTTGTTCCAGGAGTGAGGAGGGGGCCAGGGAGAAAGGGGGCATCCAGGGGCATCGGCCTCCTGTACAGAGAGCAGCATTGCATAGAAAGGAAGAGTGGTTTTATAAAAATGGTTCCTACAATCATTCCACTACTTTCTTACTGAATTCTTGTAAATAACTTAAGCAAATTATAACACATGCATTTCAGGTATTAACTTAAACACTTTCACACCAGTGTTTCTATCCCTAAAAAAGGAGTCACATGTCTCTTTAAGGCAGCCAATAATGCTTTACTACAAAAAAACTCTTTCCTTTATAAAGGCAGAAAAAGAGGAAGGGAGGGAGAGAGATAGAAGAAAGAGAAGGAAGGGGAGGAGGGAGAAGGCAGAAGAAGGAGAGGAGGGGGAGGAGGGAGAGGGAGAGATGGAGGAGGGGAGGGTAGGGAGGAGGGGAGGAGGGAGGGTAGGGAGAAGGTGGAGGAGGGGGAGGAGGGAGAAGGTGGAGGAGGGAGGGTAGGGAGAAGGTAGAGGAGGGGGAGGACGGAGGAAGAAGGAGAAGGTGGAGGAGGGGGGAACAGGGAGAAGGTGGAGGAGGGGGAGGAGGGAGAAGGTGGAGGAGGGGGAGGAGGGGGGAAGAGGAAGAAGGTGGAGGAGGGAGAAGGTGGAGGAGGGGGAGGCGGGTGAGTGTGGGGGGGGGGGAGGCCGGAGTGGAGAGGCGGGAGGTAGGAAGAGGGTGATGAGGGGGGGGGGGGCCTGGGGCTGTTGGTGGGGGG